>JAGDQP010001695.1:40593-53584 GCA_022664845.1 Lepisma saccharinum
TCTAATCGTTTGTGCTAGATTGTGTTGAAAAGTACCCAAGTTTCATCATTTGTGCGACGACAATAACGGCGTTATAACACTTTCAAATGTCCCGGCTAACTTATTGCCCCCAGACCCCCGGCGGTCACAAAATCCCCTGTACTTTTTATCGTAGCTTTAGCTCCAGTGGTTCGGACTGTGCATTCTTTACATATATACGTTTGGCAGCCATAATGGATTCAAGATGGCTGCATTTTAATGCCCTTGTACATTACCATTAACCTTCTCTTCTCATATGTCTTTATCAAATTTGGTAGTTTGCGGCAAATATTAAAACAAAGCGAAGATGTAAACGGTTCTTCATTTATCAATATCGTTGTCAGAAGAAACCGTAATGTATGATAAACAATCAACTACATGGATCGAAGTCGAAATATGTTGGTTTGGTAGACATTGTGCAAAATACGCCGAAGATATAGGGAAATTTCAATACTTTTCAAGATGGAGGCCAAATGTGCCGAAAATACATGAAAAGCATTGAGGCACATCCCTTTGGGTCGAAATATGTCGGTTTGGTTTCAACATTCCCATAAACGCCGAATATATAGGGAAAACCCTGTTTTTCAAGATGGCGGCCCGTTGTACCAAATATACATGACAACTATTGATTTAAATTAGTCTGACAAGGGAACCTTACGAACCAAGTTCCGGGGATTCTCGTCGGACTGGTTCCAAAAGAGAGGGGACAGGGTAGGAAGTCAGAATGTGAGATTATTTTTTTTCGGAGCAGGAGTGTGAGAGGCAGGAGAACGGGTTAAGGGTGAACTGGTGCTTCGGTTCAGTAAAACTGTATTCGTTTTGCCAGTTTCTCATAAATGAAAGCAGAGAATGAAGTGTAACTTACCATGATTATAGGTAATGCTGTTCTACACTAGAAGCGACTAGTGCGAAGCACCGTCAGTGTTTCCAGCTGTAGACATTCGCAGTGTTGCCAAAATATTAAAAGCCCGAAAATATCGGTGAAGGCAGGGACTATAACGATGAAGTCAACGTCATTTACTGACAAAGTCTAGTTTATTCTAGTGCTGTGTACTACTTCGCCAATACTGTTGTAATAAGCACAAAAAGAAAGAAAAATAACACAAAACAACAATGCTGGGAATTACAAATGAAATCAAGAAATTAGTTGAAAATATATGATAATTGGTCATCAAATGCTGTTGAGTCCATTGTTATCGGCACTCGCTCTCCTCTCTTCTCTTTTTCCGTTTTCAGTGGACAAATACGCTAAAACAAAGTTATTTCCTACTTTCTTGCTTTCACCTTGCCTTTTCTATTATTTATGGGATGAAATATTACAATTCTTTTGGAGTGCTGAGAAACCTGTTGTTCATTTTTATAGGGATTCTAATGTTTTCTTTTATTTGTCGTTTCAGGATGAATCCGAAAGTGGTCATTCGCCTGCTGGTTCAGAAATTTGGCACATCTGATGACGCACCATCCATTGCAGACCGGGAAATGTTCGACCAGATATGTGCCGAGTTATTGGATGAACGAGTGATCGTTGAGCGGTATGAATCTCTGACATATGAGGACGCTTCAGATCTGGATGTTGACTCAACTGATCGTGAATATGGTGATGAGGATATCGACATGACATCGCAAGCCATATCAACGCAACATGTGCCGGAAGTGTCGGATGAAAAAGAAACATCGTCATCTCAAGGCAGTAGCTCATCGTATGTTCCGTCACCGGAAAGAAAGAAGAAAGGAGTCAGCGAACTGTCAGAAGAATACAAAGAACGGGCATTTCAGTACTGGACAAGCACAGTTGGAGGGAAGAAAAGATCTCTGGCATCTGTTCGATCCAAGTTTTCAAAGAGCAAATCGATTGACGTGCTGCAGAACTATGAAAAGATGACGTCGCGAGAAAAGATGACGTCGCGCATGAAGATGAGTACTATAAACACCAGAGTGTTTGAGCACTTCAAAGAAATGTCTGCACGCAATGCCATAATTGACGACAGAACAATCAGACAGTGGGCATTGCAAATCAAATTCCAGGTTGATCCAGATGATAAACTGAATTTCAAGACATCAGATTCATGGATTTACAAGTTTAAGAAAAGGAACAGGATCGTCTCGCGATCAATTACTCATTAAGTGTCAAAGACCTGCGCCTCAAAAGAGGAGGATATACAGCGCAAATCAGATGAATTCGTCAGAAAAATGAAATCCTTGTTCATCGAACGACATTTTCCCAAACATATCCTGAACACAGATCAAAGTCGTTTCGAGAATGAAATGCATTCAGGACGAACACTTCGACCAATGGGCATTAAACGAGTATAAGCAACTGTAGGATCTACGTCGGCAACGACGCACTCATACATGATAATGCCTGTAATATCAATGGACGGAGATCTAAATTCGCCGATATATATGCTTTTTGCAGAATCCAGCCGGAAATTTCCTCAAAGCAAAGCAGCTGATCCATCAAATATTATGTCTTATGCTTCTGACTCTGCTAACATGAAAAAAGAAGATCAGAAGATAATGCTGACCAATGTATTCTGGCCAAGTGTGTCTACTTTATACGAAGAACCCATGCTTCTACTTCTTGATTCGTGGTCAGCCAATACGGATGTAGTATTAATCAAATCAACAATTCCAGAAAGCTTTAGTGAATTTGAATGGCATTTGATTCCACCAGGATGCACAGGACTCATTCAGCCACTGGATGTATATTTCTTTCGCCCGTATAAAGCATTTGTTAAGTTCGTGACTGATGCCATTATCGCGACCCTGGAGTTCAACATCTGGCATCGGGACAACTTCATTCGTCTCCAATCCTTCACTCATTATCAGTTTTCGTCCCCAATGTTTCGAAACATGATCAAGTATGCATGGTACAAGTCAGGATATCTGGATGAAGAACCGGAACCATTCAGGACGTCGATGCAGTACTGCTGAGACACTGTTGGCTCTGCACTTTGTTCATCAGATCATGTGAGTATGATTCCATTTCTTACGGTTTTTATTGTTTATTGTTGATTCTTTAGTATTATAATAAAAACTAATAAAATATACGTGTGTCTCTCCATAGGTCATTTTAATAGAGCGTAGTTTCCTGATTTACCCATTCTGCTGGATAAAAAATAGGTTCTAGTATAAAAACTGAACCTCATTCCATACCTTAAAACGGAAAACCTCCTACAACGGGTCGGCGAAGCCTGGCTTCATCCCAACACGCATTAGTATCATCCTTGAAGTGTTGTAACGTTGTTAATTTCGTTGTAGAAACAATGAAACTCGATCACTGTCCAGTACAAACGTAGCACAAGCGATTAGCATTATCATAAGTATCACCCGCAACAATAGTTATAGTGTCCCGACAAACATGACATCAAGTTGACCAGGACATTTCATCATTTTATAATGCCGTTAATTTCGTTACAAAAACGATTAAACTCGGACACTATCCCGGACAAACCCAGTAAAAACGATTGCAGTCATAAAATTTTGTCTGTTTTTATTTTTGTAAATAGCAGTTAATTCTTGCCAAATATTAAATCTTGGATAACGCCGTTAACGTTAACGTAATAAGTTTGTTGTTATTTTTTTTAAATATTCATGAATTTCTTGGGTAATGCCGTTATTCTCGTTGCACAAACGATTGCGATGTTCGTTAGTATCCCCTATTAAAATGTTATATTATTTCGGCCAACTTGACCAGAGCATTTCAAAGTGTTGTAATACCGTTAATTTCGTTGTACTAACGATGAAACTTGAACACTTCCCAGCACAAACACAGCACAATGGTTTGCGGTGATAAAACTTTGTCTCTTGTTATTTTTGTAAATATTCGTTAATTTCTGCATTATATTAAATCTTGGATAACGCAATTAATTTCGCTGCCCAAATGACACAATCGGGCACTTTGCAGCACAAAGGTAGCACAATCATATGTATCCTCCGCAAAAATATATATATATTTTCCCGGCCTATTTGATGTCAAGTTGGCGGGACATTTGAAACTGTAACGCCATTAATTTCGTTGCTCAAGCGATGAAACTGGCAATTTCCAACAAAAACTTAGCAGAAACGATTGCAGTGATAAAAGTTTGTCTACTGTTAGTTTCTAAATATTCGTAATTTTCGGGTTTATTTCAAATCTTGGATAACGTCGTTAATTTTGTTTCACAAACGACGAAACTCGGATACTGTCTAGCACAAACGTTGCACAAACAATTGGTATATTGATGCGCATCGTCCGCAAAAATTGTTAAAGTGTCCCGGGAAACTTGACGTCAAGTTGGTCGGTACATTTGAAAGTGTGCGCGGTAATTTCGTCGCACAAACTAAACTCACACATCTTTGAGCACAAATGTTGGCAGTGATAAAAGTTTATTTGCTGTTATTTTTGTAAGTATCCGTTAATATCTGGAATATTTTAAATCTTGAATAACGCTGTTAATATCGTCGCACAAAGGACGAATCTCGGGCAGTGTCCAACACAAACCTAACATAAAAGATTGCATTCATAAAAGTTTGTCTGTTGTTACTTTTGCACATATCCGTTAATTCCTGCAATATATTTAAGAGCACTCCTCGCTCCAAACATCCTAGTTAAACATTTTTAAAGTATTTAAAACACTAAGAGTATTATCAAACTTACGAAATACTATGGAATGCAATGGACAGCGATCTCGAGATCGTACCCATTGACGAGTGAAATGTTTTCAAAAATTATGACGTCATTATTTAATTGAAGTCTGAGCACTCATCAATCGACCAAATTTCGATATCGCTGTCCAATGCATTTCATAGTAATTTGTAAGTTCTAGTGTGCTATGCATTTCTATTTTTGATAGTACTCTTATTTTTTGAAATATTTTGTAGTGTTAAGAATTAGGTGACTGGAGCGAGGACCCCTCTTAAACTTTCATAACACCGTTAATTTCGTTGCACAAACGACGAAACTCGGGCACTTTTAAGCACAAATGTAGCACTAAGAATTGATATATTCATGTTATCCTCCGTAAAAATAGTCATAGTGTTCCGGCCAACTTGACGTTAATTTGGCCTTGACATTTGAGAATATTGTAACGCCGTTAATTTCATTATACACTTTCCAGCACAAGTGGAGCACAAAAGATTGCAGTGATAAAGGTTTGTATGTTATTTTAGTAAATATTTGTTAATTTTTGCAATATTTGGTATCTTGAAAAACGCCGTTAATTTCGTTGCAGAAACGATGAATCTAGGGCACTTTACAACACAAACGTAGCACAAATGATTGCCATATGTGTATGTATCCTTCGCGAAAATAGTTATACAATCGTCTCATTTTTATCCGACAACTGCAACGTCTTACAAAATTATTTCCTTCAGTAGATAAGGAATTGTCACTATCACGTCCTGAATACCAATTTTAATTTTATTTTGTCTTCTCCTCTATCTTATTTCGATGTTTTCCTCTACGTCGTCTGTCATTTGTTCCTCAAGAGGAACAACCGCTGCTCCCACTTCCACGTAATGGCCATAGTGAACTCTTTTCCATATCCTATCCATCTAATACCATACTTGGATCATCTTCTGCATTTTGTTTCCACTGGTTCCTCTTTTTGCAACGCTATATTGAACTTCTACCCGAAAAGATGAACTTCCTGGGAGGAGCCGTCATCCGATACAGCTGAATTATTCATCCTTAATTCTAGAGCGGTTACCCGTTGATCCAGTGTCCCAGGGAATGCTTCTTGGACCTTCAGCCAATGTACAAGTCCTCTTGTTTTCTCTCCATGAATCTTCCATAATCAGCATTATTTATACTTTATCTTCACCAGTATTATGAACCATTTGAAATTCCATCTTCTAACAACTTTCTTATCCTCTTCGCCCCAACTAAAAGCGGACATACCTTTCTATTTCTCTTCCCAACTCATGGTCCTTTTCCAGAAACTTAATTTTGTCACCCATCTCCATCTAATCCTGCTTCAATCTTTCTATGTTGCATTTCATCTTATGAATTATAGCCTTTATCGCCTCTGTCTTCTTCTTCATCTCTGCCTTTATCCTCCGGAAATCCTCATTCATTTTTTCCCACTTTCGTCTCCATCACAAAAGAGTTCCTCTCCATCATACGAAAATTCTTCTAAATCGTTCTCGCAGAATTTCGTTGCATTAAAATCCCAAATTTAGCCTCTACCATCTGACATTCTGACAAAGTTAACGCCCATAATGAACTCTCAGAGTTCACCACGTAATTCTCATCGATAATTTCACACTAAATAGTCTTCAAAGAACGACATTATGTAAAACCTCTCGCTAATATTTCAACGTTTCAGTAATCGTCTGTTTCACAAATGTTCCAGGTATTCTTGTGGACCTGGAGGAAGCCGTTCACATGGTAAAAGGTCTTCCTAAACTCAGGTCGTAGTCAGAATACCTTGCCTAAAGAAACAGCACATCCTCGGTCGTTCACAGTATAGCTATCAGCAGACTTACTTCTGATGAACTTTTCATCTCATTCGACGGATCCTTCAGTTGCCTTACTTTAGTATCTGCTTCGGGAACAGCATTCACATATTCTACGCACTGCCATGGTATACTAGTACCTTCTGGCTGCCCTCTATTTGCGCTTTCGATTTCGCTTTCATGGTAGCCCTTTTACATTCACTATATGTAATTTTTTTCTCCATACACCTTGATTCTTGGAATTACACTCCATCTCCTCCTTGTCTTGGTCGTTCATCCTATTTCGATGTTTAACCACACATGTTTGGCATTCCCACAAAAATGTTCAAGTTTCATATCTTGATACGAATTGATCTGGTGTAGCCCTCGCTGCTCCTCCACGTCCACGTATACTGGATGACATTCAGCCCTGCAAATTCTACACCTAACATATCGATTATCTTCATCTATCGTTCCACAACAGGCAGGAATCTTTATACTCTCAGCCGTCTCGTCTGATGCTCTAATATTTCGTTCCATAGTCCTATTCTTAATCATCATCTTCAATACCAAATACTCGCTCTCTCTACCCTTTAATTGAACAGTGAATTATCTTCCATTTCCTCAAAATACATGTTCCTGACAAGAGCGAGTAACGCTTATGTCTCCCTGTGCGGGGGAAGCAGCTCCTTCGGGTCCCTGTTCGGGCGCCAGATACGTCAGTTATCCAAACTCAAGTCGCCAGCAACGCATAACAGATGACCGGAACTGAAGCTACCTCAGGATCACTACGAAGGGGGCGGATACATGCAAATCGAGCAGGTTGGAATCGAAAAACTCCACCTTGACTCTCACGAATACGATAAATAACTACGGACTGGACAACAGATGAAATAGCGTTAACATTCACATACGCTCTGATCTGGATGCCGAACATTGGCTTTCTGTGATGGAGAGACACCGTTAGGTAGAGAAATTCACCTCTCAGGGAGGAGACACCTTCCTCAATAGCTTCTCGTTATGTCGCTGGAGATGTAGAGAGACCGATACATTTTCCAAGTGGTTCCAAGGTAAGAGAACTCAACCGGTTATGGTCCTCTCGGACCTCGGGGGAGAGATCTCGGACCCGATACGAACGTCTCCAATGAAAGAGAATATTTTGGGTCGTGGACCTCTCTTTCGGACCGAGGAGACGCTGCCGCACTTGGCTGCTTGCCTCATACCAGAGAGACAGAGTTGCCAAGGAACCTCTCGGCTATTGGAAAGTCGAGGGCATCAATTTAAATAAACTTAGCAAACAATGAATGCTGGTGCACTGGTCGGTACAGTTTTTAGTTACCTGTTTCGACAGGTTATTCAACTACATGCTTTAAACATCTGCATCGGTTGACATGAAACATGAATTATCATTGTTGGTAAATATTTCCTATCATTAAATTATATTCAGTCCTTTTCCTATCATTATCTCATTGAAATTTTCTTATAAATCAAAGATTATATACAGTATATTGAAATAATAGAATAACTAGAACTATGACGTTCACCATATCACACACCATCTGTGATCCTCGCCGGTAAGAATGAACGAAGATACTGGATTAACTGCACTAATGGTTGCGACAGGAGCAAATGGCAAAGTGACTTTAAAATGCGTTTTACCAGAGGTCCTCTTTGATGGGCCTTCCCCTTCTTTCCCTAAACGCTTCAAGGTGTTTAGCGTAACATATATTAACTCATGTGTATTCTGATACCGTAAATTGCCGTGGTTTTTTTATAATTACTGTCTGCTATTGGTACAGACTGTAACAAATGTGCTGCCTAACCACTCATTGATACCTTTAAGTACTGTAGCTTTTGTGCGTCCCTCAAGATATTACAACTACTTATTGCTGCTATAAACAAGTCACGGAATGTTAGCCATTGTTCTAATTTGTCACTGAATGTAGGTGACGGGAGTTTTAGGAGCCTTACTTCGTTAGTCCCTTGTACACTATTATCACTTATGGAAGAGCGGGAGGCATTCGTTGCGCGTATTTCTTTCGTAAGAGTCATACAGAACGCTGTAATCCTAAAGTCAATATCAACTATGTCGTCTTCTTCCTAGATACAAGCGTTTTGCAATTCCTTCTAGTAGTATATTAAAATTCAGGGACAATTCATCAACCTTGAGCTTGTGCACTTGGATTGCACTAACATCAGATGCAGGAGTCAAACTTTGTGCGGATTTTTAAAGAGATTTTAAGACACGTTTTCCGGCTAGCAGAGTTTGCATTATGAAGACAAGACGTCAATCTTACGTATGCATACACAATTACAAAAAACGGTTCTTGCAACACAAATTTTCCCAATATTGAAGGAATATTGGGCTCCTCACCTTTGCACGGAATACCAAATTTTATGTATGTAATTAGCAGTGTACTGAAGGAAAGATGCTAGAATATGTTTTGTTAAGAAATGCTTTTTAATATTTAATTTCACAGCAATACTTAATATTCACAGAAAACTGCGACACAAGGCGATTTTAAATTCTCAGAGACTGGGCTCTGATCGCTGATCTGGCAGAAAATCATTTCTTTCCAGAACTATCTGAATGCACGGACTGAACAGCGTGTAAGCATTGGAAGTTTTTGTATTTCAACTCATGTGGGATATATACTAAATATCTAACCGTGGTTACCATCCGATGTTCCCGTACAATTTGTCGTTTTCGATTTCCTAATATCTCGCCTGTTTTGGCACTAAAGAGGCTGTTGATTTAGTTCATTTATATATTTGTAAATTTCTTGGAGTGGGAAGTTTTCGTTCAAAAATTCACTATTTTCAGGACATGAATCATTCAAAGAAAGATTCTCTAGGTTTGAGGTGAGAAAAGTATGTGTGAAGAGGGAAACTATTAACATGTTCAAATTTGCACCGTCTTAAAGTGTCCCAGCTAACGACGGACATCAAATGTAAATTATATTATCAACTATAAAGCACAGGAATCCTCAAAGACTGCATGAAAATGAAATTGTACATTTGTCGTTATTAATGTCAAATTTGTTTTCAAAATAGATCAGGTAATGTCAGCATATTTTCGAACTATGATAAGAAATTAACAAGTAATTTGTCAAATTGCATGTAGAATGAAGTTACTAATTCATGATATTTTAATAGCTACTCAATTTTCATTTTTCCTTAGGTAATGCGCCAGAAATTTTCCATTTAACTACAACATTTCAAGGGCTTTCAACAATTAGAGTATTAAAAGGACAAAGTGTTGTTTTAAGGAGCTTTGAAGAACTTCAGGTATTGTTATGAGATAGATAGAATATAATTCTTACAACTTTGATGTACTTTAAAATTAAGAAATTCAATAAGTGCGCTCCACATTTCATATCCCAGTTTTCCGTACCATTTTAGGATTGAAAAACTCATACTTTTGCTCCAATATAGCAAACACGCGACGGACGTATTTAAAACTTGAATGAAACTAAGTTCTTAAACATATACAAACGTGTCCTTGTTTTTTAGTAGGGAAACCTGCAAAAAATTATATTTTTTAATTGGAAACAATTAAAATACTCCAGTCAAATAAAAATACTGCAAATGAACCAAATACTGCTGGGAGAGATTTAGCACACACAAGGAAAATTGAAATACGGGTACTAACAGAGGATATCCAAAATCTGATCATGGTTCCAGAAAATTTCAGGATCCCTGAAGCGACCTCTATGTAGCAAAGATGAGGGGCCTATTTCATGAAAGAACTCTACAACTCTTCACTCCTCATTTTGCTCTTTCCTTGGGTTATCTGTTTCATAAACAAAAATATGCAAAATAATCTTGAAGAGTGAAAAGTGCAGACTGTACAGCGAAGAGTTTGGAACATTTCATATCACGTACTCTGTCTGCACTTCCTCTTTTCACTCTTCAAAAAATGCATTTCCTCATATTTTTCATTGCCTCTGCAAATGGGACTTTTCAAGCATATCTCTTGCAGAGTGCAAAGTGTAAACGAAGTTGAAGCTTCGAATATCACAAGATGTCCTCGAACAAAGTGGGAACAAAACCTAAGAAATGTGCAGTTCTACAGATAATCATAAACTGTTTGCACCTTTCTCTTCAAGAATAACAAACCAGAAGTAAAGTAGTAGAGGCTTGGCAGAAATTTCTAGGAAGGGCAAATCAGTTGGCCTAGCAAACACGACAGCCGAGATTGCAAGTTTGTAAGAAACAAAATTGTTCAGCGTCTGGAAAAGTCATACGTTAGTAAGTAGTGTTTTATGTTATCAGTGTTCCATTATTTGGCTTGAGTAGAGTATGCAGTATGCACCTTCCGGCTCAATTGGTGAAGTACCTTTTACGTAATGAAAAATGTTGGGCTGAAGTTCCGTAGTTGGTGGTTACTCAATATTGGTTTAGTCAAAACTCTTTTGAATTCTTATTAGTTTTTTTATTTTCAATTACAAGCACTTCTATAAACACCTAGTGACTAATCCAAAAATTGTCAAGAAAATCCACATGTTATTATTCTTGTAAATACTCTACTTGACCAAGAGGTAGAAGAAACATGGCGCCATGCGGAGGAATATTAATTGTAATATTTTGTGTTATGAATGACACGTATTTCGCCACAAAAACCGGACACTATCTCGAGAGGACGATAGCGAGCAAAGAGGGGTTAGTTAAAGTCAGATATTTTTTTATTATTATACGTGATGCACATCACTGTCACGCACTGTCTGCCCTAAGCCTCAAGAATATATAGTTCTCATTTCACAGCAATAGTTTTCGCTGACAATAAAATTAGTGTTAAACGCCCTATGTTTAACACTAATTTTATATTTCCAAGTCCAACAAATTATTTTAAAATGTTTAGACTAAACGAACCGTGAAGTGATAACAATGAAGCAGACAATCATGACGCTATTTCAATTTAGTTTTTCCGTATTGTGCAGTCATTGCAGCGGTTACCCCTTCCTTGTGGCAATGATCGAACTGTCTTAATATCAGTGAGACAGAGATCCTAGTCTCTTTTCTCTCATTTTAGATAGAGAATACCTATAACGAAAAAAATAGTTCTAACCTGACTTTAACTAACCGCTATCGTTTCGTTTGCTATCGCTCTTTCCCTCTCTCTCGATATTGTCTGTATTTTGTGGCAAAATACGTGTCATTTATAACACAAAGTGTTACAACTAGTATTCCTCCACATGGTGCCATATTTCTACTTCTTGATCAACCAGAATGAGTATTTAATAACGTAATAATATCGTGTATTTTCTTAACACATGTTGGATTGTTGGTTGTCACTAGGTGTTTATAGAAGTCCCTGTAACCGAAAAAAAAAACTAATAAGAATTGAAAAGAGTGTGACTAAACCAATATAAATTTGATCTTCGAGTGTGCATCAACTACCTAACGGCAAACCAACATTTCTGATTAAATAAAAGGAACCTCGCCAATTGAACTGCAAGGTGCATCTCTACTCATGCCAATAGTATAACACTGATAACATAAAACATTACTTATCAACGTATGACTTTTGCAGACACTGAACAATTTGTCACATACAAACTTCACCTGGCCAGTACCTATTCCATGCATTTGTACTCGATTTCTGAATCAATTCAATGTCAATAGCGCCCTTTGTTTTGAGAATAATACCATGCTTCTTTCTGTAGGTTTCCTTATTTGGGCAGCAATATTCAATTTGGGAATATGATAGATGAAAAGTTTCTTTGAAATGGAACTCACCAAAGTTTTCAAGATTAATTCAATTTCTTACTGTTCTCATCAGTGTTCAATTTGAACAGCGGGAATGGTTGGGATTTTCCAATATCTGCAAAAATCTTCCCTGGCTCTGTTTCTCTAAATATCCCCGAAGCCTGGGATGTTAACGGACATAAAATACGGTTTTCTGCATTTTGAGAAAAAATCCCCCCCTCCTCCGCTCTGGAAATTGTGCAAATCGGACACTGGTCCTCAACCTGCAAACATTTTGCTTTTCTCCATCACTGGAATCGTCGTTAATAGAACCCAGCGAATTTCTACGAAGGATATCAAAAAATTATTCTAATATTCTAACTGAAAAACTTCCAAAGTTCACTAGTAATTATTTGCAAACACCTTTCACAATTTGCAAAATATAATGCAAAGTTGAAGAGTACCCATTACATCTTTTCTAGTATATAAATCTATATGAACCATAAACATATAAAATCATGCAGTGTTTCTAAACTTTTCACTCTTCAAACCACTACTCCTTCGCTTTTCAAAATGTGTTTATATGAAACGGGATCGACGAATTCAGAGTGAAATATGAAAAGTGCAGAGTTGCAGAGTACTATGATGAAACAGATTATGCAAAGTTTTCTCTCCGCCTACATGAAACAGAATTAATTTGCACTTTACAATTTTTCTGAAGTGCAAAGAAAAGAGTTGCAGAGTTCTTTCATGAAATAGGGCTCAGGTATTCTAACAGGAAAGAAAGACAAATCACTTCAAGAGATTAACACTAAGCTGTGCTTCAGTAAGGAAGGCCTTTGCTTTCTCTCTCTCTCTCTCTCTCTCT
>JAGDQP010001695.1:59388-86445 GCA_022664845.1 Lepisma saccharinum
GCAGTGGATAGAAAACGGCTGAATATGATGATATATATATATAATCATATTCAGCTGTTTTCTATCGACTACTGGATGAAGGCGTCCCCCTTTTGTTTTCACATATCTGCTGCTATCTTCATCGTCGTTTCTTTTCTGTAGGAATTACATTTTTAGGTGGCCAGAAAGTCCCTTTACACGTGCAATTATTTCATTGTAACTTTAATAACACTTACAGTTATTTGTTCAAAGTGTTCGTCTGAGCACCACCAGTATCCCTGTACACCTTGATACGCCTTCATGTCATTCTACTCATCCGCTTTAGCAGCTACGGTGTCACATGCTAGAAGATCAGCGTCCACGTACCGCTTCTTCCTGACGTATGATTTGATGATACGGCATTGGCTAGTTGTAAGGTCCGGACTTCGAGGCGGCCAAGGACCAGGGGCTGGTGAATTTGGGGACCCACGTCCTATCCACCGGTCAGGGAACAGTTCATTCAGGCGTTCACGAACAGCAAGTGCGAAGTGGGTGGGAGCTCCATCGTGTTGGGAAACAACCGTGTCGTTGATGCCCAAATTCTGCAGCTGTGGAAGAGGCTAGTCATTAAACATCTCCAGATAAGTAACCTGGATCACGGAACCTTTAAAAAAGTACGAATCAAAGATGTGTTCTTCAGTCATCCCCGCGCAATGCATGACGTGCTGATTGTTCTCATTTCTTGGTAAAAATGTGGGTTTTCCTTTCCCATATTAAGATGCTCCTATCCCGCGAACTCCGATAAATTGCACATTCATCAGAGAAAAGAATACACTTCCGAGCAGGATTGGTGGGGAAGGCTTCCAGCAAGATCCTGCACGCTTCCTGCCGGTGGTTTAAGTCATCGTCCGTTAGTTAATTGAAGGCCCATTTACCTGAATGCTTGTAGGCCCAAGTCCATTTTCATGTGGAGTTGCATTGTGCTCCTTTTGATTCCAAGTTCTGCAGCATGCTTTTTGGTCGACTTGCAGGGTGGCATCCGAAACACTTCCCAGGCGGAAATCTTTCTTCTCCCACGTGATCAAAGGATGACGACTTGGTGGCTCCTTACCGAACTGTTCATGGAGCCTATCCATCATCTGTGTCATATTTTCGTTGTTGTGCTTCCATTCATGGACCCACACACTTGTTACTGAGCGCTCCTCCAAAGTGAAGTCGCTGGTATCTGCCATTGCTCTTCACAAAACACAGAAAGGAGAGACAATGAGTTGGTCAACGCACAGACTTTATTCTCCACCCTGTGCAGTCACGTGGCCGTTACGCGGCAATCACGTTACAATTCACCTGAGGAGCACTGTTGCCATATCAATGATCAGGATGGGAGGTTCAGATCTTATATCTTACCATCTTACACTGTTACACGCATTTAGTTCAGGTGTAAAGGGACTTTATGGCCACATTGTATATTGACATTCGGTTCTAATCACATGAAAGAAGAGAACTGGAGGGGCTCAATTGTTTTATACACACAGGCTAATTCTCCCGATTACATGAGTTAATGAATACTGTAGACAACTTGGCTGATATGCTAAGTTCCAAGATGGCTAATCCCTGTATATCCATCTCCTTACTTTATGAATGTCATCATTGTTCATGGTTATTCTTTTTAGACTTCAGTAGCAGCCTTATATAAATGAATTTAAGGCGTCAGTCAGTCTGTCAATCTCTTGACAACTTTCAACTCAGGAACTACTAGGGCGACGAAGGTGGTTGATGTGTGGTTCGAAAAGTCTCGACACGACGAGTTCTATGCTGCATAGATCACCTCGATAGGTTCGTCGACAACTTATAATTCAGCAACTATTAGAGCTACGAGGGTTGTTGAGGTGTAGTTCGAAATATTTAAGCGAAACATTTGCGACATAGATCATTCAAAGTGGACATTCGAAGCCTGGCGGTAGCATATATGGACAATCTTTCGACTAGGTCTCTCACCTCACTTGTTGAACATTTATAACCTGGTTTTGTACGTTTCACAGCGAAGTATATCATCTTATGGCAGAGTATACAAGCATGTTATACAAAATGAATAAAAATTCGCTCCCATGGAGTCCAGTCATGTTATTCCCTGATAAATTCTGAGGAATAAACTCTCTTTCCAAAATTTTCCTACGATACGTAGTTTTCGAGTAATTAAGAGGAAGTATAGTTAATGTGACTGTCCTGTAAAATGTATAGGTTTAACATTTGATAGACTAGAGGCGAAGCTCCCGGTAGTGTGACAGTAGATGAGGCTATAGACTACTGTCCTACAAAATCTCAGATGTGGGTCTCAGTTGATTTATAATTACATATGAAGGAATTTGTAAACTGAAAAAGACTGTTTTCTTATCATCCAATATTGAACTAAGGTCTGAAAATTGGTAGGCAGGAAGCCTACAGTCTCCCTGTTACGTAGTTGGAGAAGTCTCGCTGATAGACCATTAGTTGTTATACGCTTTACATTGTTATCAATCAACAAAATTTTCTATTGAACTGACACCAAAACATCCAGATGTTAAAAATTCCGATCGTAAACAAACTTTGGGTATCGATAGAGTATCTAACAAAAATTCTGCATTTTTTCTAGAACCTGCCCTTCAGTAGGAAATGTGTAAATGATAATTAACGAAGGGATCTGATGTGCGGAGAGTAGTAGAATCATTTGTTGTTGTTATATTTGCTGGTTGTTATATTTACCACTTGGTGTTAGTGTCGTCTGTTTATGGGTTGCTTATGAAGCATTATGTAATTCTTGTTGTTTGTGGTTTGTTTTCATTGTAGTTATATTAACATACTGACCCAATGATCAACTTCGCATTAGAGTATAAACATTCCTTTCAGCAACTCTGGTAGAACAAACGGTAGAGCGTTAGCTTACGGTAGGAAAGGTCCGGGGCTTAAGCCCTGCTGGCGACGTATTTTTCCTTTCTTTACTTTTATGTTGTATCAGTGCAAATGTTATATATTACAATATGCTTTTGACATGTAAAGTGAATGATATTGTTATATAGCTTTTTGTTTTTTCACTTGTATTTTTCATTTTGTACCGTTTATTAAAAATCTACTAATTTACCTAGAGTAAATGTGTTCACATAAAGAACAGAAACAACATGAAAATAAGAATAAATAAACGGTTACATTACAATTACCGAATCAATAATAATAATTCCCCGTGTATAATGCAACCGTTTATTTATTTTTATTCTCATACTGTTTCTGTTCTTCATGTGAACACACAATAATTATTGTTCCAGATAATTTCTCAGATTTAAATAAAAATACCAAAATGAAAATATTAAAAGCTATAAAGAAATACCATTTATTTTACCTGTCGAAAGCATATTGTAGAATATAACTATTGCACAGGTGCTACGGAAAATGTGAAAAAAAAATCTTGTCGCGGCAGGACTCGAACCGTGGACGTCTCACACTGTAAGCTAACGCCCAAATGGGGATGAAAATAGTAAAAACGGCGGAAGTCGTCATCATAAGACAGGTCACTTGGGTTCTTATGTAACACTTGCACTGTAAATACAACGGTGAAAACAGCGATTGCGAGTTCCTAGCGTGGTGCAGTAGTAGTGCTTACGAAATAAGAAAACGCGTTCGAATCCCGACGGGTTAAATTTTTCTTTCAAAATATATATTTATATGTTCATATTTATTAATAATTCCTTGAGATGCTACTCAAAGTTGGGATGTATGTAAATAAACCAGGGCTGGATGCACACCGAGAGAAGCGAGGCGTGGAAGGGGACATGGTGCGTCGGAAGTGAGTTGGGCGGTGTCAGCCGAGGGGTGCGAAGCCCCCGGTTAGCTGTGGGCATACGTGAAAGTGCTTTTAACATTCTATTCCACATGTAAACTTTCTATTTGGTATAAACGTCTTTACAAATAAAATTATTTTTTTCTTATCCCCAATCCTTGTGCTAAACTGATGACGACTTCCGCAATTTTTACTACCTTCATCTTCGTGTCTAGCGCTCTATCTCTTGCTCCATCAGTGCTATTTGAACGACTATTTACAGTAATGCTTCTACTTTCTGTAGGTCAGATTTCGCTCATTAACTATCATTTTCTCCTTTCCTACTGAACGGCAGGTTCTACAAAATATATTGTAGGATTTTTGTTAGATACCTTCCTAATCCATATACAAAGTTTGGTTACAATCTGCATTTTTGGCTTCTGGATGTTTGGGTGTGAGTAATCTAAGAACATTTTGCAGAGAATAATCTTGTTTAGAATTAGCCAAGGAATAGCATAGTATTCTCAGTGGGTGCGAATTTCCACTCAACTTGTACTGAGATTGAAAGTATGGATATCTGAGATAATTTTACAATAAAAGTTCAATAGAAGTCCAATTATCATAAATTTCGTATTTGAATGGTAAGGGGAAAAACAAGGAATGTCACAAGAATGCTTTTCTGAGAAAAACCTATTTTAATGTTGAGAAACTCGTAAGACACAATGGTTTCGCTAATAGTTTTTTTTCGCTTTTTCCATGGACAGTTCTACGTTTCAGCACGAAAGGAATATTCCGTTCAATAGTATGACGTTTCACCAACAGAAGAAACACAGATCCCGAAAAAGCTCCAAAAATGAAAATTTCTTGTTTGCTCACTCTTCATTTGTATTTTCCGAAGGAAATTCAGTTTGATTTTGAGGGGAAAAGAACAAAATTCAATGTCAGGCAAACTAAAAGGGATGTATGATGAAATAGAATCCCATTTTCCTTCAAGTTAAGATCCCTTTACTCTAAACGTTATGAATGCGATTCTAAATTAGAAAACATTTTTCATATGAAATCTAAGATGATGGCTTGCATTCTCAAATCCAAGACAGCTGCAAACCCAAAACGCCTATTTTGTTATTTCGTGGTTCCATATGGCTCTGAATTCGATTCAGGAATAGTAAAAAAACTAAAGTTGATTTTAAGACTAGAATGGTGTCATATCGAAAATGAAAACCGCGGCAATCCTAAACGTATTTATTCAATATAAATATTCACAGGCGTTACTGACTACGTTTAAATTTCGGTAGCTAGGCATTGATTTATTTCTGAAGTTCAGGTTGATTGAATACAAGTTATTGAAAATGCAAAAGTAGCCATCACTATCTCAACTTCATTGTATCCTCCTACTCTTGATTTATTCCTAAGTTTTAAAAGCTCATATTTTACTCCAATGTATTACTCACCAGCAAAACTCTACAATGCTGTCGAAATCTTTCTTTTAAAATTATATTAAAATTTATTCTTTTAAAATTATATTTACAAACTAAAGTGCATATCACGAATCTGAAATACTTTTTATTAAAAGAAATACTGCACACCGTGAAAGTAAATATTTAAATTTTTCACAAAAAAATATACATTGAAGTGCCAAATGAATTGACACGCCAACCCAGGTCCTCCTGTTGCCTTAATGACTAAGCGGTTCGCCTCGGCATGTATTTTGTCAGGTGTTTAAACTATGTCTACTGAATGGCAAGTAACAAAGAGGTTTGTTGGAGAGTAGTGCATCTTAAGCGCGAATAGACTATTTTACTCCACATATGCTCAGAGACGTTGTAATGTCCCACAGGCTGCTCCAACGAAAGTAGGTAGACTCACCAGCAAACCAGGAGCCCGCGGCACCCTGTTGCAAAAGAGGGGGCTTACCCGAACTCAACGTGATCAAACCTACCCTGAAGACAAGCCGACATTACGCCACAGGAGAGGGCACAAAACAAAAGAAAAATCATTATCGGACCTGAAGGGAGGGAGGGTACCTACATATCAGCACCCTGCTTCAGCCACATCAAAAACAGAACATACACTAGTCTAGTACACAAAGCATGCATGTAAGAAGCCCGAAAGAAGTGCCCAAACGCAGAAAGTTGGCAAAAACAGAAATCTATAAAAACGAAGAAAAGCATCCTCAAAAAGAGGGGCAAGGCAAGCTAGAACATCCCGCAGGAAAGCAGAACACAAAACTACTTTAGTGACCTAACGCATCTAGGCCCCTAAAATAGTACAAGGCTCAACACAGCCGCGCACTACTTAAAATTTAACACGAAAATTTGGATGCACAGAACTAATTTGACTACTCTCTAAAAATTGCTAAAGCATTGGATCAAATACCAAACTTTAACTTCATCTGCAATTACTTTCTCACATATAAATAAATTAACACTTCGTGGACTGAAATATTGAAAGTTTAAGAACCTTTCTAGTAATACCACAGTGATGGTAATCTACCTACGTCATAATGAAACCCTTGGCACAAGAAATATCTGGTCAAAATGTAAATTATTTTTACTTAAAAATGACAGTCGCAAGGGGAAAAGACTGATTGCTGAGTTTTCTTGAAAAAAGGTTTCTGAAGAGATTCTCTTGAACATCAAAATGAGCATTCAAGATGCTGTCAATTTCACATAACAAAATGGTAAATTAATTATATGCAGAAAAGCTCTGTCCAAGAATAGAGAATATATATCACATACTTATTTTACAAAAAGAAATAAGTTACTTCTATATTCCAAAATGTGGTAGACATTCTATAGTGCAGCCCAGTTAAATCAAAATTTCCACAATTACTCAAGAATAACATTTCTTTCAACGAAAAATATTTTTATTTATATTATAGCTACTGGGAACGTTTAGTTTGTTATTTTCAAAACGTTGCTAAATCATTTCGTATGTAATTTTTATTTTTAAACTTCATTCAGCGTAACCATCAATACTGATAATACAAACATGGTCTACTAGGATTGGATTAGGTATTAATTTACAATACGAGTTTCCATGAGCGAACTGGCTTACGGTTTGCATACGTAACGAAGAAACTTTAAACTTTGCAAAATACCAAAATAAAACATAGGGAAAACGCTGAGTCTCACGGTTAACATAAACGGATATGTTGTAGAAATTTGGTGCAATTTTTACATATACCAGTTTTTGGAAGAGCAAACAAAAATGATGGATGGGAAAATAACGTGCATTCTGAAATATAGCATCAACTATAGTGCAACTTAAAATATTCAGCGTATTTGAACCAAAATTTTAATGTGCTGAAATTCTGTTATCTGAACGTACGTGAAACAGACTTGGGTTTCTGGGAGAGAAAGAGGAATTTCAAGACATTAAACATACGTACCTGAACTTAGATAACCAAACCCCGATGCCTATCAAATTAAGCAGACATTCTTACGGTGCACATCACTTGACAGAAAAGCCACACCAATTTCATATGAAGAAAACACTAAATTATTTGCATACACACAGAAAATAGGGTATCAACCACACTAATTATATTTTTATTTATTTCAGAAAAACTAAGAAAAGCCACCGAACACCACATTCCACAACAAATCACCTCACACACTTATGAAAACCTTTCACACAAACAAAATGCCATAAAGATGCTTCGTCTCGTCCACCCCAAACTGCAGCATTCGATTCACAGATTCTTTTATAAAACATATGGAGAAACAGCTACCAAAAGTTGTTGTTATTTACTAGTCGATGCTGCTCTATATATTAATAAATTTTTCGGTCATTGGCTGCATTATCATATTGCTTTTATATAACTTTTGAACAGCGTAAATTTTGAACAGTCTTTTCTACTTGGCGACCATGTGTTAACCATTGACTGGCCTCAACCAATCAGAGAAAAGAATCTAATCAGACAACCCGGAGCGAAAAGGGGTGTGGCTTGCCACCAAAATCTCAACGAAAAATAAAACAACAATCAGATCTATTTTGTTTTTGAAGATTTTCAACGAAAGAAAAATTGTTGAACAAAACAATGAAATGAAATATGCAAAGAAATATTCAGTAATAAAAATGAAGAAACAATAAAGATAAAAAAATCCCACCAAACAACAATGAAAGGGATGTTCTGTATGGCTAATCTTCATTTGTCATCTGGACAAATAAAACTCTTTGAAGAAAGCTGAAGACGAAAAATATCGCCTACAAAGCACAAACAATAAAGAAAAAAGACGCAAAAAAGGGGAGAGGGTAAGATATTTTGCAACCAAGCGGAAATGGGTCGCTACAACGTCCTAATGGATTTAAGTCCACACAATTTACTAGTGCTCTTAAATTAATTTTAATTACGCTTTCGTGTTGTGCATCTGTACCCAGAACTTTCTATTTTCGTAGAATAGGCGCAAAAAGACTTTTGCGGTGACTGCAGGTATTTTCCTTTATTTCTCGCAGTAACCGATATGAATAACTATATTATTTGGAAATGCCCCCACAAACTATCTTATAAGATTAGTGCTGCAATCATACTTGTAATTAATCTATTTAGATTTAAAACAATAACAACTCAAATTAGTGCTCATTATTTAGACATTTGGAAAAGTTACTTGATATATTCCGTAATGTTCAAGATAAATATAAGTATTTACCATTATAGGCAGAGGTCTTTCTTACCGTAACAACAAGTCTAATGCTGGTCAAGTATTTACTGCCGCCGTGTTGATCGCTTACATCACAGAAATATAATAACCTTCTTCTAATGTTTTACATTAATTTTTCCTTCATTTTTATTCCTGTTTTACTACAACGCATGACGTACTCATTCTGGTTTTTAAAACAAAACGCTTAAAAAAACTCTCTTCCACTTCAGCCATCCTGAATTATGATAACGAAAACAAATTGCTGAAGTGGAATATAGAAATTGCACTAGTTATATTTGTAACGTAAACATGCTTATCCTTACGTAAAATATAATTTATTTCTAAATTAGAACTTTTGCATTCTACTAAAGTAATAATAATAATAATAATAATAATAATACAATAATCTAGAAACCTGTAGCAATTTTACACTGTTACCTTTCGAAAACTAAATCAAGTGTTAGACAATGATATTATAAATAAGATGAAAGTAACATTTATACATATAACATTCTAATACATATTGGGAATTGGAAGCGTAATGTGCATGACTAGTTTTAATATGAGCTGGGTTTACATATTGAAAGTGAAACTGCTCTCGAGCACATGTATTCATAGGATCTGTTGCTAAACCTTACATGAGAATACAGTTTTAAGCAAACATTTACTGTTTTTGAATTTAATACACAACTCTTACACTTTCCTGAGTGTCTACTGGTAATGTAGAAAAGACCATTCTATAAACAATGCGAGTATATGAAAAAGATAAATACATTCGGAAACTACAAAAATTAATAACGCCGTTTTATATTAGAAAAAGAAGTAATTTAGGGATAGGAGGAGATTCGAACTGAGGACCATTTATACCATAAGTCCAAAGTCTGACCACTACGCCACGAGGACGTTGTGATATGATGTCTTGATAAGCATACATTGATTTACCGATTATTTGACAGTCTTCACTTCGAAAGTTAAATGAGATTTTATCATTTTTTTCGCTCCATTTTGGGGAATATAATAGTTTCTATCACATGATTATACAGTGCATGCATTATATCTGTAATCTTTGTTTGCCTAATGTTTCATTTGAGTCAACATTTCTCTATTTTCAGTTTCAGATAGTACTAAAGATATGGACAGTTTCGGCGAGCGAAAACAATTTCTCTTTTTTTCCTCTAAATTTTACTACGAATTTCCCTATGTTGTCAAATTTCTCACTTTTTGACTTGGAAACTTTTCGACTATTTCTCAATTTTTAATACTTTCTTTCTAGTTTCGTTATTTATTAATATTTCTGTGACAAAATTTCAGGAAATATTCATTTTTACATAGTTTACAAGTATAATAATTAAGCGAATCAAAAAAACTAAGGAGAAAAATATTTTTTGTCAAAAACTGTCAAATAAAGGCATGCGAAAAACTTTTTGAGCATGAGTGTACATTTTCCGAAAGTTTCACAAAAATCGGAGGTGACGCCATTTTTGCTATTCAAGGTCAAAGGTCGAAATTAAAGGTCAAATTTTCAGTTTGTTAGGGAAAGGCAAGTGTTGCATATCAAATGCAAGGGCTGTCCAAGACCTTTACAACGACCCAAGAATCATATCTCTATCTTAATTAGAACAAAAGTTATATTCATTTTAAATAATCAATGTGACTCAAAATTTCGGGAAGAATAAAAGTTTGAGATGCTGTAACTCCAAGAGATATAAATGACACGGGACCGCAATATTACACTTTTGGGTGTTTATCAGGACCTACTAACACACCAAAACTCATGAAAATCCTAGATGGTGAGGCAATTTTTTACCGTTAGCTGTGTTGATCTGACATGGAACGACCCATATATATATATATACTGTAAATATGTTTGGGATTCATAGATTCTGAAAAGGCTTTCGATTCGGTCTCCTTGTCAGCAGTACTTAAATCACTTGAACATCAAGGCATCGAAAGTGCATACATCAAGTTACTGCGAAACATTTACTCGACTGCCACTTCTGTCATTAGGCTGCGTCAAGACAGTGAAAAATTTAAAGTTGGAAAAGGGGTAAGGCAAGGACATTCAATTTCTCCGAAACTGTTTTGTGCGGTCCTGGAGAGAGTGTTCCAGAATTTAAACTGGGATGAAGTTGGAATTAAAATAAATGGCGAATATCTTCATCATTTACGGTTCGCTGATGATATAGTCCTGTTTGCTTCAAGTGCAGAAGAACTACAAACCAGAATGGAAGAACTGAGTAACGAGAGTTCGAAAATCGGCCTTAAAATGAACTTAAGTAAAACAAAAGTAATGTACAACCAACATGCTGCAAAGAAGGAAGTGAAGATTAACGGAAAGACAATAGGCATAGTTGATGAGTATGTTTACCTAGGCCAGTTTAAAACATCGAATGCAAAGTTGACTGATGAAATAAATAGAAGATGTAAAATGGCGTGGAGTTCTTTTGGAAGGCTACACTTTATTTTCAAAAGCAAACTTCCAATGTGTCTGAAGCGTAAAGTTTATAATCAATGTGTCTTACCTGTAATGATGTACGGGTGCGAAACTTGGACATTGAATGCGCAAACGACTCAAAGATTGAGAGTCACACAAAGAGCAATGGAGAGGTGCATGCTAGGAATAACTAGGAGGGACAGGAAGAGAAATGAATGGATTCGCGCACAAACAAAGGTAGAGGATGTAATCAAGAGTGCGAAGAAGATGAAGTGGAGATGGGCCGGTCACATAGCTAGACGAACAGATGGAAGGTGGACGACAAATGTACTCCATTGGATTCCTAGAGAAAAGAAACGACCGAGACGACGTCCAAATGTAAGATGGGTAGATGAAATCAAGCGTTTTTCAGGAGCTACATGGATGAGGATATCAGCAGACCGAGATATGAGGAAAGAAAAGGGGGAGGCCTTCATCCAGCAGTGGATAGAAAACGGCTGAATATGATGATGATGATGATATATACTGTATATATATATATACTCTATATACATATATACTATACATGTATATATATATATGAATTTAATTTAAGGCCTTTAGGCAGCTTTGGCTCAGGACGAATGATAGCATGATTGATGAATGAAGAAGGTGGGAGGAAAGGTGACAACCCCGAGAAAGCTCACGACATGGTGTTTGTCCACTACAAAGCCCACATGGCACTACCAGCATCTTTTTATATTTATTACAATGTTCCATAGGTAGGTTTTAGCGTTCCACAGACATAATATTGTAACAGTGAGTTATAATACGACCATACAGAAGTTATATATTTAGTTACGGTGGACTGAAGTTAGTGCCAGAGTGCAATGTAGATGGCGCACACGTATCCAGGAAATAAGACTGTAATATTTATTGCAATATAAAGTGGAAATGTAACGTTATTGTTTTATTTAATTATTAAGAATATTTAAAGACTGAGGGAAGTAAGCAACAAGATTTCTTAATTATTTGTACTTGCCTTTAAGGTATATGTACTCTCACTTGTAAAAGGTTAATGAACATAATGTAATAGCCCAGACGGGTTGCTTACATTGTAACCTTTTACATTACCTGCTGTGGGAAATATACATTTTTCGTATATCTTAGGACAGCTTTTGATTTACAGTCCACGCCTTCGCTCTTTTCAGAGTTAAGATTCCTGAGGTAGTGAATGTCTCTTTTGGAGGCTTCCTATGCTGTGAATTTTCTCAAAAGTGAATAGATTGATTGGTGATTCGAGCAATTACCACACAGAGTCAACAGCTTAGGAATTAATGCATCATTCTAAGCAAATCTTTGAGATTAAACGAAAACTAGAGTCATAAGTAGTGAATATCTCGCTGTCAATGGCAAGTGGCGGTGAGATTGTTGGCACGCAGTCAGACCCTGAGAGGAATTCCAACATTCCCAACCAGTCAGTTCAAGACAAAAGTTGGAAGCATACTTTGGTACATAAAAACAGTACTCATGGTCAAGTAGAAAGGAAACTGTTATACGAGAATTCTAGCGCCAATGAATGTAGAAACAAGATATTTAAAAAAAAATGAAGCTCTGTATCTGCATACGGAGAATAGGAATGGAAAGGATTACTTAAACTCATATTCTGAAAAGGAGAGCGGATATTCGGAAAATGAATTACGTGTGAAAAGCATTCTAGTGGTAGTGACGATAGTGGAAGAACTACTGAAGAAGACACTGATGACAAGAGGATGAATGGCCAAAGATGGAACGTGTGGTCCAGGAGAAAGCGCAAAGCACACGGAAGGGCAACTGCCGAAATATCATCACATTTCCATTTGTCTGAATTAAGGGCATTAACCAAGTACTCAGCGGAAGGTGACAAGAGAATTGTTCCTGGAACAATTTGAACGTAAAGCTACGTTGGTGGGTATAAACCTCACCAATACTTATCGATATTACCTTTCGTATTACGAAAGTCGGCCCTCACATGGTTCAACTCCTGCAATAGTCGTTTTCATAACTACCTGCAGTTTAAAGAAGCCTTCTTAGAATATTATCTGTTTGCTGACATGGTGTATGCCAAACTAAACAGATTAAGGACTCGGCCTTTCAATCCCGAACTGGATAACAGTGTAGAACAATTCGTAACAACTCGCTTCAGTCTTATTAAGGATTTGGATCCAGGTGCTGGTGAAGCGTCCATCTGCAACAGCCTGATATCACTAATACCAATTGCATACCAACGCCAACTTTTTTCTATGAAGAACTTGAACCTACCCGATATGCTGAGAACAGTTCGGCGTTTGGAACTCATCCATGATACTTCTGAAGTCCGTAAGAAAACGATGAAAGAAGGATTTCAGAGAAAGGGTCAGGGTGACTTCTCATCAAATCGCAACAAGATTGTCAACGAGGTAATGGCTCGGTCAAGTTCACCAGATGAATCTAAAGCGACAGAACATACTTGCCTCTACGAGAATAGTAAGACGGGCCGAAGTCCAAAGTTACTAAACTGGCCCATATAAAAATAAAAGTTTACCAAAGTTTTTTACATGGTAACGATACTTTTAAGAAAAATACATTTACGCATTACGTAAGAATGGCTGAACCTATGCCCCCTACAATTTGTATTGTGATACACTGGACAACTCCCATGTTTTAGAAAAACCAAAACTTTTAGCTTATGATCCGTTTCCATGGTAACAAATATATTGCTATTTGAGGGGACATCCTGTTATTTGAGGAGTTTACTTTCAAAAGGGAATATATCCATTTTGGTCTCTCAGTGAGCATATTTGTGTTTTCTGGTTCATATCGATATCTGCAATAGTTTCCTTTCAATAAGGTTTGTTTTAAACCCTAACACACGTTTTTAAAGAAACTATTGTATATATTGAATGGCAGTAGAGGGGGGTAGATTAATTGGCAAAAGAAATGCAAATGTGAGGAGGGGTGTTATTGTATCGCTTTGCGATGTTATTTAGTTGACAATATGTGTGAAATAAATTATGACAGCTTATGTTTAAGTTTAAGTTTAGGGAGCATCGCTATTGTGATGTGAGGCATTTATTAATGAGTATTGAGATAGTCTGTTGTTAGTCATGGCAGTGTCAAGAACGTGGGAGAAGATTTCAGTACCCGAGAAGTATACACGGGAAGCCCAAAGCGCAGCTGAGTTGTTGGCGGCGTCTGAGACTCCTGTTGCCCGCAGTCCTAATCTTGAAGCTCTACTGGTGACTTGCAAGAAGTTAGTGAAATCTTGGAGGAGGACCCCAAGTGTGGGCGTAAGAAAAACTGGATTGACGAACGTTGTATCCATAAAGCAATTACTTCATGGATGCCTGAAGACGAAGCTTTAATTTGTAATGGCTGTTTTTTTGATATGGGGAACCAGATGAACCATGAATGTGTAAGCTGGAACTTAAGTGATGCTGACCATAAACAGTTTTTGGTGGATACAGCATGGAATATAATGTCACATCCTGGAAAGCTAAGTGAGATTTTCAATGAGTACGTGAAATCTCATCCTGGCACTGGACATTTAATTATTAAATTTGAATATGGTGTACGTACAATTTTGAAGCGGAAGGTGTGGGAGTTGCTGGACGAGTTGCTGGAGAATAACCGAGAGGCAGGATACAGATACCGGAGGTATCTACGCTACAAGTAAGAAGAATATAGCGCATTGTCCTTTTTGTGGTGGTGTATTTATTATGGACGCTTGTGTATTACAAACATTTAGAGCATATTTAATGGACAATCCAATTTTATGTAATGGGTGTAACCTTAAAGCGACTTATGAGTGTATGTATGTGTGGAAGACAGGTTCAGTGATTTCAAAACATTTAATGACTCATATTAATCATCCTGAAGTGTTTCATGAATATTATGAGGTGTTTCAACGCCAAGGACATGTGAGTATTAGTAAAAATACATTTTTTAAAGAAATGCATTGCTTTAATGAAAGATGAAGAATTCATAGCTCAATTGATTCCCACAATCACAGAACAGCAGTTTGTTAGTGCTGATCAACGTGTAAATGGTTGTTTCAACCAGTACATCATTGATATGCAAGGTTTTAAAATATCCAGTCATTAATTTATTATTAAAGAATTTTGTCTGATGGCTTGTGATGCTATTTCACTGTATGGTTAATCTTCCCTGTGAAATTACAGAATTACCTCTTGGCTATCAAAAACAAGTCGAGTGGTTAACTCAAAACTTTCACGGACTAAAGTGGGATACATCTAAGGGATTTGCTCATTTACGTAAAATGATGAATGTAATGTGTGAACCTGACGCTATATTTTATTGTAAAGGTACAGAAAAAGTTGACTGGATCAAGAAGATATTTCAATTGAATATTGTCAAAGATGTAAGTGCTCAAGGGTGTACTGCTCTGAACGCACTGAATTTCAATGTGAGTGTAAAAGCATGTACTTACCATAATCCAATTGAGATGTGTGATTGCACATTACGCAACGTAGTCCAACTTCAGTATTGGTTGAAACTCCAACAATCGAATGTCGTCGAAACCATTTCGACCATTTAATTGTAATGCTTTCCATTGTAATATCACTAAATATATATGTTATAGAATCATAATATCAGATACCTTGGGTGTTTTTTCTTTATTTGTTGAAATGAAAACTCAATACATCTTTTATGCAAGAAAAAATATTTATTTTCTAAATCCACTCTACTACATTTTCTATTTACAAGTTTACTTCTGCTTTTTTACTTTTCTTACAAGTTTAAGTACAAGATGATCATTCTTTTTCAGATATTTAGTATTGAATGACTTTAAAATATTTTGATTTCTGGCTTTAAAATAAATGAGTACAGTGCAAAATAAACCGCAATTGAGTGACTGATCATCCTGATACTGAATTCTGTTCATTTTAAAATATTTACAATTTCGTCGTACGAATTTCATGATTGGTTTTAATGGTTTTCTTAAGAGGCTATCAAAGTAAAATCCTCGACCATGGTCATCAATGTAGATGGCTATCCAATGGGATCCTCCAGTGGTTGATGGGCTCAGATTTACGATGAGTGCTGCAGGATGTTTTACTTGTACAGGTAATGTATCAATGGCGTCACTACACTGGCAGTTTTACAGTCTGTGAGAACAAGCTGCAGTAGATCGTCAGTCAACATCAGGCTCGGTAATGGGAGTTAGTTGTCTTCTAGGTAAGTTATGCAGACTCAAGTCACTATACTTAATAAATTGAGCGTAGCACTTTGCTTTTCTTAAGGCGCAGCGATACCTCCCGAACTGATGGAGTGGATGTACACAGGATTTTGTAGGAAAAGATAAATCACTATACTTTGGACATCTCACTTCTTGTAAGTTTATTACAGTTCTTTGCGGGATCTCTTCAAGGAAGTTTTACCGTGTTTTCCCGAAGGTGTACAATGTCCCACTGCCTTCGGTGTAGGTGATTAATACTTTTTTAAGATCCATGTAGGGAACATCTCCATCGTCCCAGCGTACTCCATGGGAATGACGGTTTATATATTCATTTCCAAATTTCAGTGCTAATGTTAGTTCATCAAACGGGTACGGTGGCAGGAAAATCCAGGACTGTGAAGTTTCCAGTTCCAAGTTGACAATGGCCAGCTCCTTGAGAACAAGTTCTTGTTGGTCTCCGTCTCCATGCTCAAACGCTGAAAAGTGTAGGAGTGTCCTCATCCTCGTCCAGACAGGAAATAACACTAATGAGTTGATTACATCCCCTTTTGAACTATACTGGCATAACATAGAGGCAATAGATTTGATGGACTCTTAGATCGCATTATCTGTATATACATTTCTGTCTTCGTCGATTTGAAGAAGTGAATCAAATTGCGCATAGACAATACAAGTTATGGAATCCTCCAGAGCTTGAGTAAATGATATTTTGATATTGACGGGAGAATCTTTGACAACGTCCCATGTACTATCATCCAAAGTATTGGTGGGGTAAAGAATGAATGCGTAAAAAGTATAACCTCTAGGATAATCATTGAAAGTAATGTTATTTCCTGTATTTTGCTGGAATATACCAGTGCCGGGGAACAGGGTCTGGTAACAAGGTACGAACAAATTGCTTGCAAAATCTGGTGTTAATGGACTGGGAGGGTAAAATTTTGATCCAACTTGGACTTGAAGATTATTAATATTAAAGTGTTGAAATTGGAAGGGATTCTCATGGTAATTCCCATTGAATGCAGTATTTGAAACAAAGCCAATCACAAGTCCCTTTGGTACGTTACCCAGGAATATATTGTCAAGACTGTGCGACGTTACGCCTTGGGGAATGGTATGTACACGAGTTTCTACGCGTGTCAAAGGTAATTTTGCAGTATCTCGAAGCATGTAAGTATTCAAGTGAAGAGCTAAATCAGCAGAAATATCCATACGACGTACAAATAATGTAGCTTTCTCCAAGTCGACTTTAAAACCGGCATTTTGAGCGGCCATTAAGCAGAAAGAATCTTTACTACGATATAATTTAATACGAAGAGTGACTTTATTGGGAAGAATGCGTTCGATTCCTGCAATGTCTGTGAAGAGTCTACCATACATTTGAAATGGAGAACTTTCAACAACAAAAGCACCACACTCTTGAAATCCTGTGTTTGCATTACCGAGAGTATTAAAATGCCATGAAGTATCTTTGTACCAAAGTGCAGTAGTTAAATGAGTATTTGCAGCATCCTCTGAATAATGAAGTAACGTTTCTAGATATGCACGGTAAGGATAGGTTCCAATGGAAGATGAAATAAATTTATCATTTAAGCAAATATCAATTTGACTGAAGAGGGAATGTATGAAATTGTTGATGGGTGCAACAATGTCGCCTGCAACGGCGGGCGGTAATACTTGTGGTGCTTGTAGATTACCTACACTTACAGTGACTACTTGACATTTCACATAAAGATAAATTTGTGCAGGATGAATATATTCCGCAGTGTCTCCATTAATGACAAATTCAATGGGTCCTTCGGATGTGAGGGTGGAAATGGGTCGATATTCGACCATGCGTGAAGACTCAATGGCTGTTTGAGTCATGGGTACTGATACCAAAACAAATTCATTGATACAGCACTCTTTACTTCCGGGTGTGAGGAATGACATTTTTTTCCTAACTAAAATATCCCTTGGTTTAGCACTACGTTTACACCGTTTCCTAGGTGGACCAATACGAACAGGAGCTTTTCGTTTGCGTGCCCTCCTACCATTACCAGCAAGCAACTGATTTATTTTATTTACAGCCTTTGTATTTAAAGTCTTGAAAGTAGAGTTCCTAGCTTTGACTGATTCTTTAATTAGACGATTTTCCAATACATCCTTTGCAACTTGTATTCCTGTGTGTAATGCCTGGCGTCCTAGTGCTTTTGCTCCTTGTTTAATAAATGACATTGCATAACGGAAAAAAGCTCGAAATAAACTTCCTATTCCATGACCCCGTTGATAAGCAGGTCCTGCAACATAGGGTATACCGCGTCCTCGATGTCGTACTTTCATTTTGAGAGACGTTTAAAGTGAAATGTTATAGTTAATGTCCCGCATGCAAATGGCAAATCTCGACCTGCATGGTCCTTTAGTAGTGTTTCAATTGTGTAAAACTTAATTTGGCTAGCGGGAAATAATGCACGTTTTGAAAGGTGATGGTTTGTACTTTACCATGATTCGTATCGGCCATTGCGACAATGCGTAGTAATGGTGCTTTAGTATCGCCTACATTTTGCTTCTGAATAATATCAGTATATGCAAATACTTGTTGAGTGTATCCAATATCCAAGTAAGGTTGTTTTATTTTCATCAAATCAATGTTGGGTTCAAAACCTAACTGTAATGCAAGCATAGGAGAAAAGTACAAGGATGAGATTATTTAATCTGTTTTCACCTGGATGGTGTTTAAGTGCTCAAAACGTATGTTAGGTTTAAGTTCATCCAGTAATTGAGTTAATGTGGAATAGTATCCTGGTGTAATCTTATTTTTCACGTTTCCCAATCGCGTAAATCATACCATAAATCTATTTTGTCCATCGAGTACGTATAGCGTGTTAGAGAAATATGGATTTCACTGAGGCCTACCAACCATGATGGATCATTCAAATGAATACGATGATTTAAGACGTTCAAGAAATGAGATGGTTTGTTATTACTATATGTTTGAATACTTGCATTGGAAGCGAGGGTAACGTAGAAACTATCCTCTGCACTTTATGAAATTATATTGTTTCCGTCTAAAATGAAGTTTAATGCTTGAAGTCCCAAACTGGAATGGTAAGTGTTCGTCTTTTAAGCCTACATGAAAAGTATCGAAATATATCTTTTCTACTTTAACACAGTGAGGACGATCAAATATAAGAGATTTAAGTTTTCCATACCGGTACTCATGAACACTGATTTTGCGAATGAGTGTTCCTATCATGGGTTGATTCTTCACAAGATCAAGACTAACATTAATTTCAGAAGGAATAAAATGTTCTAGATTTTTAATAAACTTTCCAAAAAGTGTTTTAAATAGAGGATCCTTTTCCTCAGCAGATGGAAAATGATGAATGGCTAATTTTGTATATCGTCGTCGGAACTGCAATACCCCCTGCATGGGGGTATACCCCCTATCTTGCATTTTTTAACTTATCATGTTTTTGCACCAGTTTATAGTACTGTGTACTCTGCATACTCTAGAAAAATTTCATGTGAAAATAACTTCTACATTTTGAGATATAACAACTTTAAAGTACTAAATTGTATTCAAGACTTTACTACAGAAACCGGTTTTTTGGCCTTCCTGAAAAATTGATGATTTGCCACATAGGGGGTATTGCATTTCCGACGACCATATGTTGATCCATCGTGTATACTAATATGTTTTGTAAGGCGGGAGGCACCCCTATCACGTATTCCTTATTACGTTGCCGACGATACCTCAGATAAAATTTATTACGTCTCGCATTATAACGAATGTTGAAGACCATATCACCTTCATCACCCTTTTCCCTAGGATCAATTTGAGGATCATTCTGATACTGTTCCATATCATCAACATTACTTTGTTTAATAGCTACTTCATCAAGTAATTTGGAAAGTAAATCATTCTGTTCAGTTTCGCGTAGTTGTCTAACGGAATTGCTTATGGTATTAATGATGTTAGTAATAAGATCATAGTATCCAGCCAATAATTTTGCATTGTACACTACCTACTTTTTCTTTCACTTAATTAATATTATAATTTCCTCTCCCTTTTGAATTTTATAAAAACTCCATGGGATGGAAACATTGCTTAAGCCTACGGCCAAAACTCCTACTAGATGAAGTGGTTGTCATAGTTTTGCAGTGTAAGATAAAGTTTTATTGTCAAAAACATGTGTGCTTGCATTGGAAGGTAAGGTAACGTAAAATTCTATTGCTTGCTGCAATGGCATCATGATATCGGCTGAACAGATTTTGACGAACCCAACTATTCATACTTGGTGGATACCCTACTTATTTCACATACAGCCATCCCATTCTATGTTTTAAGACTTTTTCAATCAAGTACGTTTTCTTTTTACTAACAAAAACACGTTGCAATTCCTGAATGTAAAAGATCCCTTTGATTGGATCGCCATTCCAATCTTTGATTTTATCAGTTACCGGACTACTTTTGACACATTGATCTACAATGAATATTTCAAGACACCATTTTAGTAAATAACCTTTTTCTAACTTGTGTTTGTATCTACTAACGCGAACATACTCGCAGTTTGTTTGCACCACTTACATAATATTGTTTTCGAGGGAAATTTTCCCGAACTGTTGCATGAAAAGTATAAGTATTTTGGGATGCTAACCATTTTTGATGATAATTTTGATATCTTACGTAATTTGGAAAATACTTCCTAGAGACATCTGATCTGAATATGCATAATACAATTTACTTAATGACCTGTTGAAAACTTATATTCCCTGTAATTCTTAAATATGTTTCCAATAATTTACGTACGCCTTTTTTATTCTTTTTAAGACTTTTTCGAAGACTTCTTTGAAATATGTTTTGACGACTTGTTTGAACTGTTTTTTCTTATGTATGTTTATACGAGGACCAGCACCAAACTGAGAATTGATAAGTTCATTAGGAACATTAATTTTCTGAAGCCATTGTTTGAATGTCCTGAATACCAGGTGGATTTCTAGGTTTTCGTTTTCTCACTACTTCATTGACTAGATCAATAATGTTTGTACCTGGAAGAATGTTATTATCAGTGGATACTACACCCGTTGGATCTAAACTGATGCGATTGGATGCGTGCATGAGATTTAATAATACTCCAGTTTTCCTTCTAAGAGTTTTTGGAACTGAATCAAGAATTAATTGAAACAGAATATTAGCTGAGACTGATGGTGTCGGGTAAGATTCCACTAATGGTAATGCTATAGGTTTATTTGCTTGAGGAGTATGGTATATCTGTATAATGCTTGCTGATACATTTTCCATTTTTCTTGTATGGTAGAATCATTATGATTTAAAATACCTTGCATTTCCTCATCTAATCTTGCCTGATGGGTTTCACTTGATTATATGGCTGAAACCATTTGTGCTGATGTATGTTCGGGAACGAGAATCATTTTTTGAAATTGTGACATTTTATCGACTGAATATTCCGCCTGCTACAGCGCTAAGAATGGGACCTAGTAGTAATGGTAACAAGGCACCAACTTTTGGCAATAACAGATTTATTTTAGCTTTCAAAGACGAGCGAGTAAAAGACAAAGCACGTAACGTCTTTTTGTGACTACGTAACCTTTGCTTCTGACGAGGAGATAAATGGATAGTGCCTTTTATCATATTTTTACCAACTTGAGCGCCAGTACGTATAACACGCCCTGGTGCATTTTGCAAAAATAATTTAAGTTTTTTGCCCTTGCATTTGCAGAGGGCACGGAGCTCCTTAAAATGATGTTTTATGCTTGTCATCTTATTAGCGACTGATGAATATGGGTGTGTTCATGTCTTTTACATTCAAATACACATGAATAGTTTCATTCGGTAAGATATTGGAACGTATACGCAAGGCATGATGATTCTGCTGAGTGAGATCAAATAATACGTAACTGTGAGGTTTTATAGTGGCTTCATCAAAAATTCTACTACAGTTTTGCTATGACGAGGCATCATTTGTCGAGCTAGACATTGAATTTCCAATTTGTCCCGAGGATTTTTAAAACATAAAAAATAATGGGCATTTAATGAGATATCACGAGAATGTTTACCTTTAGGGAACAAATTTGTATAATAAAAATAACGGATAAACATTTATGGTGAGCAAACTTTGTAAAAAGACTGGCAATGTCAGAATTAGTTTCAATCATTAAATCATCCAGAATTAATAAAGAATAGTGTTTAATTTCGAAATTTGTCATATCCGGGATACCTTCATGAAATGTTACATTTGAATCTGTCAACTTGGGGATTACTGCACATTAGCGCAGAAACATTTTATCTTTCTATGCTAACATCTTGTTTACAAGACTTGTTTTCCCAGACTTCCTTGTTCCACTAATCAGCATGGTAAACGGATGTTGTAGCTTTTGCATCTTGATATAAAATGGATGATTGCAATAGAAATATCCTCTAATATACTAAAGCTAACGGGCTATAAAAATTATTTACATATACTATTATTACAAAACTAACAGACACATATTATACAAAAACACACAAATATTTACTTATACTAAGCTTACAAAAACTATGAGACATATATTACAAGCACACAAATATTTACAAACACTAGCCGTTACTATATCCATACGGCAGCGGTCGGTTAAAAGTTGTGGTTAAGTCCTGGTTGATTAGTCTCCGCTTACTTATTGTTACTTGGTGCGTTTTATGCTCTTCTCTGGAAACGATGAAAAACCTGGCTTCCTACAAATATTGTTGGAATTGAAAATAACATTTTTTCTGTCTTTCTGGTAACCAAATCATAAAATGAATCAAAGTTAATTTTCTGCCGCGTTCTATAGTTTAGCGTTATCCCACGAATTTTCAGAACGTCTTTTATTTAAAACGTAACTAAATTTTGAATCCAATGAGCATAATTTTTAGGACCAAGTCCAATGAACATAATCATAGTCCAATCCTTTGGTACTATCCTCGTCAATTCACCTATATAAGACCCTGTGAGAGGCAAGGCCTTCTCATGCCGTTTCTGCACAAAAATAATAGAATCTGTATCACAATAAATTAATCAGTCATAGCCTAGTTTCTAATAATTCGTAGAAACCTAAACGAGCCCATGAACTTATAAAGGCTGCTAAAACCACATTGGAAAATGTTAGTGGTTTATTTTCATTTTCTTCGTCCTTGTATTTCACCAATACGTTTTCTTTGCCTACTGACACGACCGTCTGCACTTCAAATTGTGGCAAGGCCAATAGTGTTAGGAATGCTTCCGGGTCGTTGACAATTTAACTTGCGGAAGATCAGTTCTTTGTCCTCATTTTCCAAAAAGTGAATTTAAGAAGATTTTAAAAATATATCTTAATCCTTTATTCTTCCTGAAGTTGTCATACTCTAATTTAATTTCTACGTTCTTTTCATAATTTAGGATATATTCTCTTTTTGTCTCTTCACTCATATTTTGTTCTGGGAACCCGCTGGATTCTTGTTTAATTTTTAGGAATGAACCTACATAATCTTCGAAATGTCCTGTCTTCATCTCCAATTCCCGGATTTCATATATTTTTTCGATTTCATAACCCACTCTCAAAGCCATTTTTATTTCAGGACTACAAAAATTTCCCGTTAAACAGCGTTCCTCTTTTGTGTAGTGGCAGTGGCAGTAGTGTAGTGAGATATAGTGCAATGAATTGGACCATTTACCTCTTCGGGATCAGGGAAATTTTTCTTGTAGATTTTCCGCAAGGTTATTGACAAGCTTTTCTTTTTCATTACCCAGGGGTACAAGGAAATCACGTCTGGATACTCCAAATACTCATTGTCTGTACATTTGTAAACACTTCTGAAGCATTCTACTCTTCCTCCCTTGATTGCATGTTTTGGAATTAATCCTTCGGGGAGAACTTACCACTTGTTTCTCAAAAAATTTTGGACACCATTATCTTCCTTCACTTTCGTGTCCCAGTCATATTCCCAAATGTCTTCTACTTTGAACCCGATACGTTCAAGATATTTTTCTTCGTTCTTGCCATTTGAGCCGTTTGTTCAAAAGTCTCGCCACCATCAATGCTTAAATGCCTGAGACCAGAACAGCACTTGTGTCCATACCAGTAGCAGCCGTTAAGTTCGTCAATAGTGTTGTTCTTTTTATTAAAACCATCGACCTTGTTTTTACATAAAATTTCTCGCCATTATTGGCAGCATGACGAATTTTAGATTGTGTTTATCTACCATATATTACAACCATTTTAATGCTTTCTTGCTTTTTCGGTCTCTATGATTAAAGTTCAAGGGTGGTATTATGGGTATAGTAGCTTCAGACAGGTACATGGATCTAAAAACTAAAATCGCTTCATCACTAAAACGTTTTAATTGCTTCACCACTTTCATCATCTCTTTCATATAGGACAATTAGATATTCCAGACTTAAGTGTAATTGAATTTTTTTACTTCTTCAATGCCACAGCCTTCCAATGTTTCGATGATAATTCCAGCCTTTTCACATAATTCTTGGGCCTCATTGATCCTTAAATACGGATAAACTTTCAAATCCTTCAAGTACTGTACTTTATTATAATCTTTTTCTGCTTTTTCTTATACCATTACCAATGCCTCCGTCAAGCAATAGTGATCGTGAGGAAGGAAATGATATGTTTTCCAGGAAGGTACCAAGATCAGCAAACTTTTCTACATCTTCCATTTTGCGACCTCTTCCTTTCCTACTATCAACAATATGAATTCAAATTTTAATTTGTCGCGACATTAAAAATGTATCGTTAGAATTCAGTCCATTTTCAATATTGCGCAAAATTACGTTTTGGTTTAATTGGCCTCTTCTTCTCCAGGGAACGCAAAGTTCTTTGCCAATGTTACAATTATCACTTTCAATGGAGAAGGCAACGAAATAGTGGTCAGGGAGGTCAGGAATAATGTTTCCAATCTCATAATGTGAATGGCTTCGGTTTTGGCAGATTTTATTGTGATTTCGCGACCTTCAATTTAAACTTATGGGAATGTCGATTATGCCTTGAAATAATTTCAAAACCCTGGTCTCCACCACTTCCATGTATTTCATGAGCCCTATTTTGAATTTCAACAGAAGGTTCCCAATTTTGCCAGCCTGAATCATTCAAACCATATAACGCATACAACTCGTCAACAGAAACATCATTTATCTCTTGAAAAGTCTATGTTTGCAAGAGAATCAGTAAGAGGTGGTTCTACTTCCCGGGATGGTTCCGCTACTAGAACAAAATTTTTTTCATAATCATACTCAATAGCTACTCTATTAATAAAATCATCGATCTCCTTATTATTACCTGGACTGGATTCCATATTAATGACATCGATCAGAGACATCAAACTATCATTCTCAACTTGCTTCACTGGCGGTTCCTGTACCATGCCAATAACATCTGTGATATTCATTATATTCCCGTCCAGATGATAATCACCCTGGATATTACTCATCAAAAACTCCATGTCCTCATTATTCGTAATTGGTGAAGGTGTTGAATGTTCTTGATGAGCAATATCATTAGGCTGAGAAATTGCCCGAAAAAGAGTAAAAAATCAGTAGCTGCTTTATTACCCAAAAGTGTATATACAGCCTCCCGGCGATGACAAATGCGATCAATTATTATATGACCTTTCTGAACTACCTCGTAAAATTTATTACGAGCTAGTTCAATGAGTCCGTCAAATCTTAAACAACTTGCAACATAGAGATCTAAAATATCTTCAGGTGACTTACATGCATTAATTATTGCCTCCATCTTTTGCCAGTATTCACCAAAAAGAAGATAAATGAACTCACCAATATTCCCTCCTGTTGGCATATATCCTTGGAATTGGAGTTCACACAGCTAGCACCAGGTCCTGAACAGCTCGTTTCTGTTGTCCCAATCTTCAACACGAAGAGAATTCAGAAGAACATCGACAGGGTTGAAAGCCATTTTCTTCTTCTGAAACACACAGACACAATACTTTGTAATCACAATCAATGAAAATTGAAAAAGACACAAACTACGAACACTCCTTTCTCTTCCACAGCTGGTCTCTAACTGACGTTGTAGGCGAGGGGAGATGATAATATACCAAGGGGAGAAGACAATATACTATGGAAGAAGGGGAGGGAAGAGGAGTGCAGATCTTTTACCTGGATCTCATTTAAGTTCTGACCATGATCAAGACAACACGTTCAAATAAATTGTATTATTGAAAGCTTTCATATTGTATAACAATACGCTAGTAATTACGAAATTTTAATTTGGAACAAAATCGAGCCAATCAATTATCATAGTGAAGCTAATAAATTTAGGGGTCATGTCAAAACTCTACAGGCGACCTCCTACTGCATCTCCCGCCATCGACAAAGTAGCAATATCCCGTTCAGCTTATGAAGGGGAAAAGAATGTTCCCATAAATAATTACACTACATGCTGAATTTAGATCATTACAATTTAAATACCTTACGTAGATTAGATTTTTAATTCTCATGTTGAAATTTTGAAAGTAATATAGTGATTCACATTGAATTTATTAATGTTCAATACATTATTTGCTAGATCCTGACTGATCACATTCTGTAACTACTGTTTTCTTGTTTTCCAAACTTGATAAAAATGTTGAATACAATTCCTGGTACAATTCTTTGATTTGCGAGCGAACAGTGTTTTAAATCTCTTAAATAAGTTACTATCGGTATGAAATTGTTTCCTGAGGTCTTCTAAATATAATCTTTTCATTTCCAAGCGAATGAGACCAATTTTACAATTGTCTACTACCCTACAAATATGACTAAACTCGACATTTAACTCGCGAAAGCTTAAATAAGATAACCCACTTACATCGCGAATATATTATTTTAATATTTTATAAAGACACTTGTCATTAATTTCGACAACGCTACACATTGCAAAATATTTGAAACCAAATATATTAAAAATTAGATAGAGTAAACGAAAATACTTTGTGAGATATACTTGCTAGTAAGTGCGAACACTTACGCAAGTATATAAGAAACTGCATTTTCTGAGCATAATAAATATGTATTATAGTTACAGGAACAGT
>JAGDQP010001695.1:86455-117027 GCA_022664845.1 Lepisma saccharinum
TGCAATGTGTAAACGTTCTACAAAAGAAAAAATACAAGTTATCATAAGTGTGATAAGTTCGTTATCTTAGTAGAATCTATGATAAAGTAGATTCTCTATTTTAAGAGTAGGTTCATCTAAGTTTAGAATCTTGATTAACGCTACTCTACTGTATATGTTGCGGCTACATCCACAAACTGCATCTTATAAGGTACTTAATGTGCAGTCCTGTTATTTGCTCTACCGCCTATTACGTTAGCCTACGAAAGGAAAAGAAATTAAGGCCGTTACAACTTACTGATCAAAACGGAAGAAAAATCCAAACTCAAGATCGTTGTAGTAGTCAGGTCAAATCTTAATGATGCATTCAGACAGACGGGAAATCAAACGTAGATGATTCAGCTGATTTGAAAACCAATACAATGGTCTTAGTATACAAGCACTGAGTTGACAGACACTTAGTCTAACACAGTCAAAGCACAACTAGTAACCCGTGCTCCAATTCAACCTGTTAAAAAAGCCAGTTCGCGCATGCGCACTATGTTGATTTCTAGACCGATGCCAAGTGATCTGCACGAGTAGGTATTAAATTATTGAATTCCAAAATGCTGGCAAAAACTAGTGAACAGTGTAAATTATGAAACACTGTTACTGGCTTAAGACCAAAATAAATCAGGATTTACCAAACAATGTCTTCATGCTAAAATTCAAAAATAAAATTGCCATAGAGCTTAATAAGCATTATATTTGTTTGCTAGCTTTTAATTTTATTCACAAAAAAAATTCTTGAACTTACAAATGGTTTTGCTTAACAAGTTCGAATTCAATTTATAATATTCTAGCTGAAGAGATACGCACTAAAGTATTCAACCAAATTATTTTTCTCGAATTTTGTTAACCAAAAAAATGAAATACATTTTCAAATATTGAAGTTGAACCAGGCTTGTTTTTTATCCAGTCCCGAACTTTGTGACTTCAGTAAGTAATACTTTACTGTTACTAAAGTTCATTGTTACTGACTTAAAAGAAGGTTCCGACTAAAGCTAAACGAATTGAAATCAACATAACTTGCTATTTGAACAAGGTTAATAACTTATAGATTAAGACAACGAATTCATAACAGTAGAAGTATATTATATTCCTATTAGTAAAGGGATCATATTTCAGGAAGTCTTATTAAATAGCTTCGAATTTCTTACGAAATTCTCTTTCATGTTATGAAAAAGCCTCAGCTAACCAAAACACATTAATAAAATTTGATCATGTTATACTTCGAACCTATTAAATAACAGTTATTAACAGCTTCGAATACTTCGAAACATATTAAAACTATATGCTGTGAAATACATAAATAGATTACAAACTGTATAAAAATTAAATAAGTGCGATGAGAATCAACTTTGAAATCGTATCTTTAAATCTAAATATTTTATTTAGACTAATTAAAACATTTTAGGAAGATACTAGACGCTTCTCTACTAGGTCTTTAACTTGGCTTAAATATAAGATGTCCAATAATATACTGCCTAGCTGTCTAAGAGTTATCCTTTTAAACTAGTAGTTAAAGGGGGCAAAGGGGGAAGAGGGAAGTCGGAGAAGGTTGTAACATGTACCAAAGTTCTTTACTCTTAAAGTTGTTAGTGTTTGACACCACAAAGGATTATTTTATCTTGCTTGGATTTTTCAGTATTACTCGATTCTTGAAGTGGGGAAGGGAGAGTTGGAGAAGTCTGAACTTGGGTGTATAATAATGTTAAAATATTGTATTATATTTTCTCAAATTTAACGTCATTCCCGTTTAATTTAACTTTTTTGGCTAAAACGTTAATAGTTTCATTGCTAAAGGTCTTAAGGCGGCCCTGAAGGGGTGGATGAAACCATGATATCTTATCGAGATGGTATTGCTTTATATCCTCTTTCATATAAAAACTCTCACGTTTGTATGCTTCCTACCAGCAAATTACCTAGCATTATCGTTCTTTTACAAATTCCGGCAGTGTCCAATCAGTACCCTTTCCACCTCCTCTGAACATTAACCCTCATTTTATATTACTTATACTAGTCTAGTTCATATTATTATGAATCAATTTTCGCGTTATTTTAGGATAAATGAGCAAAAAAGGAACATTAGCGCTACCAAGCGCCTCTGTTTAGTAATGCTTTAATACAATTGCATGGGATATTTGTACGAATCATCTAGTTCAAATCATTAACAAGTAAATATTTTCATTGTTTTAGAGACAGAGCAATCGTGTGGCCTCTGAAGATCTGAAAGCGACATGACAAATTAAAGTGATTTCATTACCAATTTCATGTATTTGTACATTGACTTCGTATTCGGGATGCCCGGGGTTCGGTTTGAACGACCAATCATCGTGACTGCTGTTTTATAGGAATTTCTTCAGTTACATCCGGTAACATTGTAGCGTGTTGACACCATCCTCTATCCTTGCCTATCCGGACTGATCACTCCTCATTCATAACTAAAATAAGTAGCAAGCGCGCCGAAGAAGGAAGATATGTTGCATAGAGTGTATTGTAGAATTTTACAATTAAAAAAAATAATTTTCTATTTGCTGTCTCTTGTTTGCCCTGATTTAGGAAATTAAAACAGCTGATATTAAAATCACAGGCGCTATAAGGCAATCGAAAGGTCCTAAAATCAATTCTAGCGCCCGGTCATCCATTATATTTCACGAAGAAAGTGCTGAGAATTTAAAAGAAAAAACAGTTTCACCATATCTAAACAAATGTGTTTGCTGGCGCTAATTTTCCTATTCTTACTCCTGCTTTCGAGGTCCTCAAATGTGATGGGCTTAGACCAAAAATTCCTGTTGAACTTATAAAGAGTGCTCAAAAACCAGCATCTGTTACACACTTTGTTTTATTAAATTTCACGTAAGGCGAAAATAAAAAAAATAAAATGGCAGTGCAAACTGAGGTTCAAAAGCAATCAAGTACACACACCCTATGAACAACAATCCTGACTGGGGTTTTCCCAAGGTTTCTTTTATGCCCATTTGCCTTCCAACATTCTCTCCCTTACACTATCCCGGCCTAAAACCAATGTATTATTTTTAAAATGCTCAAGAGAGAGAAACTGTCTCAGAAATTGCTAAATGTAAAATAATGGTGATAACTAGTGTTCTGCCGCAAGACAATTAATTTCATTTTGGTCAAACCATCGTTAACGTTTTTAAAAAATTCTATTACATTCACAATTAAATAATCCACAATTTTTTTGGCTAACTCCTGTATTCTATTCGAAAGGAGAAACAGGTTTTGAGAAAGATATACGGGTCGAAACGCGACGAGATGACTGGAGAGTGGAGGAGACTGCATAATAAAGAACTCCACGGACTATACGATTCACCAGATGTTGTAAAACATTGAAATCGCAACGACTAAGGTGGGCAGCCATGTAACTCGAATGGGGGAAAAACGAAGATTATATTCTATCCTGGTTGAATGGCGGTATGGAAGGAGACTATTGGGAAGACCGAGACGTCGTTGGGAGGACAATATTAGAAGAGATCTTTGAGATGTAGGTGTCCGTGATGAAAACTGGCTTGATATTGCCCAGGATAGAATCCAGTGTCGAACGTTTGTTGGTACGGCGAAGAGCTTGCGAGTTCCATAAGCCATAGAGTTAGTTAGCTAAAGGAGAAACATTTTGAATTTGTATCGAAACATGTTAAAGTTACATGTTGGTCGTTTTTTGAAATAGATTGCAAGCTTCAAAAAATACTTCAATTATGAAGTAATCAAGAAGGTGATATGTCTTTTCATTTCTATAACGATTTTTTATTTCTTTTTTTTAGAAAAGGTCTAAGATCCCGCCACACAAATCACATTTTCTGTGTTTGAATAAAGCAGTAAAGAGAAAACCAGGCGGTCGATCAACAAATAGTACCTTAACAAATGACCCATTATTGTCCGGAAAAACTGGCCGTTGAAGGACTTGATCCCTCCAAGCTTAAAACAAAGCTAATAATAAGGAGTGACTAAGCTTTGCGAGCCAAAGAAAACTAATAACTTCGGCGCGACATTAGCTGTTATATTTCTAAAATTCAAAAATGAACGTCTTAATTAGCGTGCCCCAGTTGGGATTCAAGCCTAAAACCTTAGCACCCTAATCTGCGAAATTGCCAGGAACGAGGAAGAGGACACAGTTTATATTTCCTGAATGTATTAGTATTGTATTTAGTACATGAGATATAAAATAACTAGATTTCAAATCTATAATGGCCATCCTGACTGAGTTTTTGCAAAATCCTTCTTATCACTCGCAGTAAATGCAGGTATGGTACCTTCTATTTATACAATACAGCAACATAACAATACAGCATCTGTTAGAGGAAGCAGAGGAAATTAAAAGGTAAAATGTTTCAACAAGAGAGGCTTCAGTAATAATACAGTACATATTAAGACCGTACTTTCTAAATTTCATCTCGTTTACAATAAAAGAAATATCCCAGCAGGACTGACTGTCCACTGTAACATCTCACATATCGCGTGTATCCCTCACAGCTGCAGTAATACAAATGATTCCTTACTTTTGGAGAAGGGGAAAGAAATGCGTGTCATTCCAAATTATACGAAAGTACTGTAGCAGAGAAAATTATAGTGAAATACCATCTGCTGATCTCTGTTATGTTTTTACTAACAGAATAAATAGGGTGCTACATTCTATCAGATGGACTGAACAAAGAAAAATATTGCCATATTTTAAACTTATATTTAATTTCATTCAAACAGAATTCAATGAACATTCATCCTCCTAACTTCAACCTTTCTTGAATGCTATACAAAAGTGAATAAAATCTGGTTTTAATACAGAAATAAAAGAACAATCGAATCAAGTAAAAGACTATTGATAACTTCGGAGGGTAAAAAAATGCTTGTATTGTGGAAATTACTTCAAATGTTAGTTAAATAAACTTCCATTGTCAACTAAATAACATCGCAAAGCGATACAGTAACACCCCTCCTCTCATTTGCATTTCTGTTGTCAATTAATCTACAACCTTCCTCTACAAAAGGCGTTTGAGAATTGAACCAGAAAACACAATGAACCAGAATATGCTCACTGAGCGACCAAAATGGATATAACACCTTTTGAAAGTAAATTTCATATTTAACATTTTTATCTTGTATAATGATTTGACATTACTGACAATGACGCCGATCCCGGGGGGCTTTGGGGGCCCTGGCTCCCCCAAAGTTGAAGTGGGCTCTCCTAATGGGGGTCCCAAATGATAAGGTGAAGTCGGTTCTCCTATTTCTACAGTGTATGGTCATTCGTTTTCCTCTTCTATTAAGCTTATCTCCCTTTGGCAAATCTATTTCATTGATAAATTCCTCCCTGAAACTTGTGTGCTAGTGCTACAGTAATTGTACAAATTACATCACGTATAATACCCCCTCGACTGGCTAAAGGAGTTAATTCGTGCATTGTTTGTGTTGTTTCTGGAGTTTTGTGCATAACATCGATAAAGACCATTTAGTAAAAAAAAAAAAGAAAAAGGAAAAGGAAAGAAAGAATGAAAGAAAGAAAAATGAAAACGTATTTTCTGTCGTTTATCCCTCGGAACGCCAAGATCGGGTCAAAAATGACCCATACAGTCAAAATATTATTTTTGTTCATTAGTCATTAAATGGAGGAGTGAAATTCTATGTACTCCTGCATACTGTCAGCAACGCAATCGCTTCATTTGCAAGAATCAGAATACAAGGGAGACAGTGTGCTTTACATGTGAGAGTGAAAGAGGAAGGTAGTTTGATTCTGATAGTTTTATATGTCGTACTTTATATGTGTAAATTAGTAAGAGACTCATGGTACCTTCATTTTTGTGCAGCCATGAAAATGGTTGCAAGGTTAATATGATGTATTAGGTTTTTTGTATGTTTCATTATTTAGTAGTATCTACTTGAAAAAATAAAATACAATACAATGCAATAAATACTATACAATAAATACACCCATACTCTAAAATACCTTGATTTTGAACAAGTACTTTATTTCATACGAGAAATATACATGCGTCGAAAATGATTCATCTTGACGTTCCGTGAGATGAAATTATCTTGGCGTTCCGAGGGTTAAGGATCATTTATAATGATTTTGTCAAATACAAACATAATTTAAGGAAAAGAAATATATACAAGAAAAATAAGCGACAAGAAGAACTCACACGAAAGTAGGAGTGGACTTGCACTTGGAAGCATATCCTTCAAACTGCTGTTTGGATGCAATTATCGTTTGCCGTCAATACCGTAATTTTGAGTTTCTAATACAACTTATATATAGGGAAACTATATACAGCGGGGAAAAAAGTATTTGAACAAGTTCGACAAAGAGGAAATCAGACTATCACACGTAAAACATGGACCATTTCGAAGTCTCTTGCCCTTTTATGATAATTTGGATACCTTATATAGAATACTTAAGAAATAACTATCACTCGATACACCTGGAAGGTAACAGGCAACGAAAGAGTGACGACCACGTACATTCATCGCAAAGAGCAGTATTTAGACAACCCAATACTACTTTCGAAATAAATATTATAGGTATTCTTTTGTGTACAAGAGCAATCTACTTAGTTCATTGAAGCAATTCACACGGTGTCAGGCAAGCCAAACTTGTTGGAAAATCATGCTTTACCGTTGGATACATCATAAAGAAACGTAAACAGAGCAATTATTGCGGAATAGAATCAGTTCTGTCCAACCTAGAAAACTAACTGCCCGGAATGAAACTTACATTCTTCATTCTGTGAACAAAACTCAAGGAACTGGTGCTAAAGATTTGGCTACTTCACTCGCCTAAAATATGTAAGTTAATGTTAGTAATTCATTGAACTACTCAAAATTCTTTGAAACAATTGGGATTTAGAAGATGTGTATCCAGGGTATGAATACTGGCCACTCTATTAGTAATTACACAACCCCAAATCTTAACAGACCCTATAATATTTTTATCAGTTAAAACAATGTTCTGCTTTCTGAAAGCTTCATTCTTCTTTCGTCACACGTCCTGATATCCATCACTACAATACAAGTATATCTTAGTCTCATCCTAGAAAAACAATAAACTTTTTCCAAAATTCCAGGCACTCATACTGATATTTCTAGGGAAATTAGAACTTGTTCTTTCTGCTTTCTTCTGATATGTATGTTTTGTTTCTGATTACACATCTTCTGAATCCAAATTTTTTGTTCACATCTACACATCTGTAAAATTAACTTGCATATCCTAGCCAATGAGGTAACCAAATCTTTAACACTAATTCTTTGAATTTTGTTCACAGAATGAAGAATGTAGGTTTCATTCCGGGCAGTTAGTTTCCTTAGTTGACCAGAACGAATCCCCAATAATTATTCTGTTTTATGTTTCTTTATGATGCATCTAACGGTAGAGCATGGCTTTCCAGCAAGCTTAGTTATGTCTCAGTACCCTTTAGCTTCCGCACGTAATTTGAAATTAAAGTGAGTAGTTGTTGTTCAACTCAATTTGTTCCCCATGCTGCTTCTTTATGCCTGACACGGTGTGGATTTCTTCAATACACCGCACAGAGTACTCTTCAACACAAAAGAATTCCTACAACATTTATTTCGAGAGTAGTATGGGGTTTTCCAAATATATTTTTTGCCATGAATTTACGTAGTTATCACTCTCACTTTGCCTGTTACCTTGCAGGTGTATCGAGTACTAGTTATTTCTATACCATTCTATCTAAGGTATCCAAATTATCATAAACAGGCAAGAGATTTCGAAATGGGCCACGTTTTGCGTGTGATAAGTCTGTTGAACTTGTCCAAATATTTTTTTCTCACTGTAGGTGAGACAGAAGCTTCTTGAACCATGCATGTCGAGATCGAGATTTTTTTTAAAAAAATATTTGTCCAATAAAGCAGTAGCGCGGCGGAATTGTGAGCTCTATGGAAAGAGAACCACATTTGGGAGAGATGGATAAATCCTCTGCATAGACTAACATTAGTTTATGTTATTTCCTAAGTTTATTTTCTAGTAACAGCAGAAATTTTGTTCTTATTAATTAGTGATTTTTTTAACGTTATACAAATATTGTTAAATTCTGTAATAGCTGGGCCGGGGAAAGCCTTCATAATGACTATATATATACTATTGTATGTTTTTTTATAAATATACAATATTTGGCAAAATCTGAATTGGATTTGTATCATATGTGTGCCTTCTTAGAACCTCACCTCGAAACAAAAAAAATCTCAATGCCCCCCCCCCCCCAAAGTTACAGAGAAATCGGCGCCCTTGATTATTGATTACGGTTTTCGCTATTGCCTTCAGTTAGTGTTACGTTGTGTGAGTTTCGTTGTTCACCTAAATTGTTTCACAGATATTCAAATTAAAGTTAAATATTTCCAATATATATATATATATATATACAAATTTTGGGTGGGAATTGAATTTGCGGGGCCCTTAAGTCCACAACAAGGCAAGGGCGGTAGGACGAAGAGGTTCAGCGCGATATCGTTTAGTCATACGCACCAGCAAATCCGGTGTAGTTACTACGTTATTAAATAGAACCTGTAATGTACAGAGAGTTATATGCTGCTCGCTACTTATTATGTCGTTAGATCAATCACATATTGTAGTAATGATAGGCAGCTCCCAGTGCACTTAGGTAGCAAATGGAGTAAGAAAGCAAAACGAATAATAAAAAAAAAAGTGCGTTGGGGTACAAAGGACCAGGGATGGAGTGTCGAAGTTTGTCTGTAGAACAGTTGTCTCAAGTCTTTCTCAGCGGGCCGAATTGGTTAAACAAGAAGACGATTAGAGTCGCATTAAAAAGGATCTACTCAAAAATAGTTGCGTATTTTCTTAAAGCTTTTTTTGTAAGTTGCATTAGTAACCAGTAATGTAATGATTATCTGCAGTCCGTTGAATATTTAAAAATAATGAACAAATTACAGATGTTTCAAATTATTTTCTTTTATATCCAATGTAGAATCTTGTTACTGTAATTTTACATTTATTTCTTAGTCTGTCAGCACGCGGACCGTAAGCTGGAGACCCCTGCTGTATAGCAATCCGTACTGCAATAAAGTTGTAATAGTTAAAAAATGAATTATCCATGATTTCTGTAACATTATCCCATAGCTCCATATGGTAGTAATACTAGAGACAGCTCGTTGTGTGTTATAATATGAAGATGGAGCTATAACGATGAGGCCTTGTATCCATACTTGAATTAAATAAAATAGCTGAGAAGGTTTATACACTAAATTCTTCCTACAAGGACGTTAGGATTTATGTTTAAGAATGTTTCCTCTGAGGAAAGTGATGACAATACCGAAATTGTTTGGCTTTCTGTATGTGTTTTATAATAAAGTCAAGAGTATAAGCCTTTCTGCTATTTTATTTTACTTGAAGATGGAGCTTAACAGTCGCATAACCTACCAATGCTAAATTTGAACCAATAAACACCTAAGCGCGCTGGGGGGAGGGAGGGGGGTTCGGACCTCATGCCTGTGATTATCGTAGCCTTTAATTAGCCTTACAAGTAAATCATCTGACGGGATATGTGTAACTGACTATCATACAAGAACATAGGATCAAAATTCGTATTTTAAATTACCTTCCAGTTGCATATGCAGAGAGGGGCAGTGGGGAGCGCGTCCACACTCAAAGGAATATGCTCTATTTTTGCACTATATCAAGAATTGATCTAAGGAAAAGTTTCGATTTGTTTCCGAACCAACCTAGAAATATTAATAGTCGCATATCAATTAGAAATTTGTACCGAAAAGCGCCAAGTGGGGCTGGGGGCCATTGCGGAACTCAAAATTGTGGTTATTGTTATTAGCCTTAAAATTAAAAATTGTAACAACATTTTTGTGAATTTTGCTCCCCTAGAAGGATATAGGTAAAATATTTTATTTTTAGGTCCACAATGCCGTTTCTACCGGATATCGGTGCGACTTCTTTAAAAATACGGGAAGATTAAAAATAATATTAGAAAAAACTAATCCTTTTACATGATGAATTTATATTAAAATTGATTTACATTTCCAGTTAAGTCCAAAGTCAATTCTGGAATTCTGGAATTCTGAATTCCTCGGAATCCGGAATGTTGACACTCTGGAAATGCAACGCTCCTGAATTCCTATGTTGCAAAGCTCGTTACCGAATTCAGCCTTGTCGAAATTTCGACAGTGTGGAACCACAAAAATTGTCACTCCGATTTCAGAGTTGTGAACACACTTATGCCTTTCTCAGCAAGGGGTTTCTCAATTCTTCTCAAAGTATATCTTGTTGATCTGACTGGCGGGAAATTTACAAATTGATGCTTCTTGGCCCACGTGAACCGTCGTTTTCATCATCTGGTGCTCACACCTGAAGAAGACATTCCGGAATTCTGACCTTACCAGCTTCTGGAATTCCAAATTTCGCAGTTTCTCGAATGACGGCGTCTCGAAATTCCTACACTACGGAATGATAAATTTAATTTCAGAATTCCCGAACAGCCCTAATTTCCAATATATAAACCTACCATTTATACTATAGAACCGGAATTCTACCAGGATTTTCATTTTGGGGGTGGTGTAAAGTCAGAATTTGGAGGGTGTTAGTTGAGTTTTACAGGGTTGCCATCTATTTTTTAAGGTAAAAACTTTTAAGTTGAGTTCTTCCGAGGATTTTGGTGGGTGACATCCTCGCGGGGGAGAGGGGCTGGCGGAATCACTTCTATGTATATCTTGGTAAATACGCTAAGTTTGTTTTTATTCACAAATGAATGATTACATTTAATATGTTTATTTCAAAACGCAATAAGCTCAAACAACATATCGTACACTTCCTAATCACACTAATATATTTTATCGCTGTGAGTCTGGAGCAGAGGCACTTACTACATGAAAAGCAACGCAAATAGAAAAGCACAATAACAAATATTTTATTGAGTACAATTTCATTGAACAATTGTCTTAGATATGTTACCACCTTGACAAATGTTATAATTTGCTATACAGCAGAATTTACCAAAAGCAGTCTGTCTGCTATCTTGTGGAAGCCTGAATAAAGAAACAACAAAGTAACTTCATGTTTACGGCAAAGCGAAAATTTGTGCTAAAGAATTCATGGTTAGGCAAGGGAAAAAATGTCCTCTATTTGTTGATGGAAGGAGAAACTTTATTGCGCTAGATCCAGAAAGGACATATTGTAAAAGTCACAAAATTTTAAATCATAACTCTGAAAGATACAGAAGCTAATAACAAAAAAACTAGCTGGAGTCCTTGATATGCAAGTGTTAAAAGGAAAATAGCTTTTTCAAACATGTGATTTCTAACATGGATTTTCCATTTCTACGGGGTATAAACGACCACTAGCAGCCTTTACTTTTTTTTATCAGTGTTCCAGTATTGCTTCGATGTCCAAATTGAGGTTGTTTCTGCCTAGAGATTTGTGCTTGATAACGGAAGCTTTTTATTCCCATCCCGTCATTAGAACGAGAATTATGGCTAAAATATGCTTAAGATATCCTCCTCGCCCCATTCTTCCCTACTTCCCGTGAGCTCTTTTTTCACAGTACAGAATTAAACGTGACTTTAGAAAGCTTAGCATAGACAATATCGATCATCTAATCACAATCGGAGCACCGTAAGATTATTATAACCAATCAGAGCTAGATGTTGGAATACCCATACATAGTTGTACTGTCAAAAGAAAACTCGTGCACGGTTTGAATGCTTACAAGGCCAAAAATAACTAGTTTGTTATACAGTATATGTATGCCAAGTTTCATGCTTTTACATATAAAATGAAGAATTTTACACTTAGCCTCCGGATTAAACAACTGACAGCTAGAGCCTTTGGAGGGTGGGTACTTATACAGTATTCTTTCTATATAGGGTTGTATAATATCCATGTCAACTTTAGTGCGGGTACCAGGGTTTAAAAAAATCACTATTTTTTCAAAAAAATCATTTTTTTTATTTAAATCATTTTTCTAATTTAAATTTAAAAAATGATTTAAATAACTTGCGGCACAGAAAATGCTACGAAATTAGTTTTTCCTTTTCAAATACCATAACAAGTAATAACTAAAGTATTTTTGACAAAGGAAGGTTAACGTGTAGAAAACTTCTACGTTACTATCGTCGATACACGATGAATGGTTTTAGAGGGGTATACACCGTAATTAAGTTCGAAAAAGAAACCATTTACAATGTTTCTACTTATCGGATTTCCTTCTAAAATGACGTCTGTGTCTTGCTCTCTTCCTAAGCAACTGCAAATTTTATAATCACAATTGCCTCTTTTCTCCAGGGTACATTTTTATAACGATATATTCTAGGATTTAGGTTTACTAAGATAAATTTTAGTTAATTTCACTTAGTTTTCAGCTATCAAAATTGCACTATCAATTTGGGAACACTCCATGACAATATTAGATTATGTATGAGAACCACTTTGCAGTCGCGCTCGTTCAGTGATAGAGCGCTCACCTCTGATCCGTGGTGTCCCCGATTCGATACCGGTTCGTGCCATGTGGGCTTTGTGGTGAATTAAATCTGTGTGCGAGGGTTTTCTCAGGGATCTCTCGTTTCCTCCTGTCTTCTTCATTCAACCAATTATTCCATCATCATCCATTCGGTCTTATCCAAAGTTGCCCAGAGATCTTAAATAAAATTCAATTAAATAAGGGCTATTTAATGTATTAAAATCAATAGGATACGAAGCTTTGCATTTTCATTGTTCAACATATGTATAGGTAAACTTTATACCTCAATTGATTATAAATTGCTGTTGAGCAATTTGTGAAGAAACCAAATAATTTGATACAAATACACAAAGTAGGTAATGTTACGAAATAAGAATTTTCGTTTTGTAAACAAAAACAGAATTTTATGTTTTATGTGTGTTCGTTTTCATATGTATTACATAAATAAACATATTTGTAATACTAATTGTAAACTCATAATGTAAATTGGGTTGCTAAGTTCTAAAATTTTGCCAACCGAATTAACCAATCAAATAATAAATTAAAATTCTACGTCGATCACTTTGGTTTTGGTTAACATCATACTTGCTTTTGAATAACACACACCATGTCCTCTATTTAGCTTGAAGATCTAATTCTAATCCTATTTCTTTCCTTTTCTTGTTCTGTTGGTTTCCATTTATCAGTTTCACCAGACTCCGATTCTCTTTTCTCATATGGTCTATCCTGGTCAAGCAACTTATTTACAATTTCATAATCCTTCTCCATAGACGAATAATTTCTCAGACTTAATTTCCTCTTCAGTAAAAACATTTAAAGAGACCCATTTCATTTGCTTCAATTCTAAATTAAATTCGACTCCATCCTCAGTCTTGCCATTCCTTTCAAGTTGGATATATAATATAGCTTCCAACTCATGGGAGTTCACTAATCTTTGACCAAAATCATTTATCCTCTCCATCGAATAATCCTGCAGGTTCCATACTCCAGGTACCCTGACTTCCTCACTTCCTAAATAAATATTTCCATCAAGACAATCAATTTTAATCTTGTCCATCCTCAAAAAGGAATTCCCAGAAAAACATCTCACCGAAAGCCCCTTCAAAACTCTAAATTCAACTAAAAACTCAGCTTTACTCATTGTTATTTCAATATCCACTGCAATTTTGGTTTGACAACTCCCCTCAGCGTAGTCTTTAAAACATTAGGTCGAACCTCCTTAAAAATAGCGATTTTCTTCTCTTAACAAATTCCTCATCAATCAAATTGAAAGGAGAAGCTGAATCTAAACATAACCACATATCCTCATCCAATAACATTCTCTTAACAAAAATCCCAACATTATCTTCCAAAATAGACGGAATGCAATTTTTACATCACAAAACCTTTCCTCGCCAAAAACTTCCTGTTCTAATCCGTCATCCAAAACATCCTCATATTTACCAAACCCTAGATTCCTGACCTTATTCCCTAAGCTTTCCTTTACCTTCCACAACTCCATTAGTTTCCAAAAATTCAATTATACAAATAATCTTTCTATTTACATTTTCCAGATTTCCCTTCAAAGTAAACTCTTTTGCCACCTTTCTCTCCAGATGATGCAACCTTCACTCCACCTAAATCTTCCATAGCGATCTCTTCTTCCAAGTCATCACGGAATCAGTTTCTTTCCCGGTCAAAATAGCAATTATATTCCCTCTTAGTCTTCTTATAATTCTTGTAATTCATAACTCCCAATTTAAGTTTGGCCACTGAATCAATTTTTCCAGTAGTCTTTCAAAACTTAATTATTCTTGGATTCACACCATCCTGAATACACCTTATTAATTGTTCTTCTGAACTGAAACACTCCAACACCAGCAGAATTCACGACCAAATCAATAAGTTCCAACATTCCTTCCTCCGGCCACAGTTTACTATAAATAATTTATTCCACCAGATCATTTTCGAATAAGCCACTAATAAACTTATTCTTCACCAGCCTCCTGAACTTTGGCCAATTCATCTTCTGATTTAATCCAGTGAGAAATATGATCCTAAGAAATCCTCTTGTCCTAGGTAAAATCTGCCTCAATATAATCCGAAGTGGTATTCTCTCTCTTTTCACTAAGCCTTCTGCTTTCACCAAAAATTCAAAAACAGTTTCTCCGTTCATATTCTCACGAAATCTAGCTGCACGTTCTTCGGCAATGCGTTCAAGTATCAACCCAAACTCAAACTTGCTCAGCAAATCAATTGCAATTCACCTTCCTCGATTTCAAAATAATTCAATTCGTGACTATCGAATTCCTTTATGTCCAAACCATCTTCTTCCTCTCTTCTGACACGATCACCAACACTCCCCATTTTGCGCAATCCAGTCTCTACAGTGACATCGTTCCAACCATGCTTCAAGACATCAGCATAACTTCTTTTCTTGCACCCTAATTCCGGAACAGGACCCCAATTCAAACCACTTTTCACCTACGGCCACTGTAATCTCCTTCTTCCACTACGCTCTAACTCTCCCATATTCTCCAGTCTGACATTTCACTTCTTCCATGTCCAAGAAACTGGGTTCCCTTCACTTATACGGAAAGGATCCTTACCACACCACATCTTACCTCAACAAGTGCTTTTACACTCACAACCACATTGATTCATGCTTCTACCGTTAGCATCTCCTTCAATTCCTGCCAAATCCCTTTCTACTAAAATTGTGCAAGCCACAAGTAAAAAAAATATATTTGCAAGTTGACAACTTCCTGATGGCAGGCGAAAAACAACTGGCTATTCACAAAATAGCCAAGATAGAAGAAAAAATATTTCAGTCTATTTCTTAACTAATTAATACAGTCAAATGCACTTAATTAGTTTGAGCATGCATAACCGCTTTTATCCTCGGTTAACTGCAGTAATTTCAAATAAAACGCGAAACTTCTTAAAAACCTATCCCAAATTTAAACCTTCCAGAGCCATGCTTTAAAATACATCTACTACTACGCAAGTAGCGAACTATAGTGATAATCTTGTAACTTTGCAAGCCCAATGTAGGGTTTCAGATGTACGTTAGGCGAGTCACTGAAAGGAATTTTGCAAAAATATTTGCTCAAGTTGCTTTAAGCTACGTGGTCACAGCATCGGTTGAACTCTCATCAACTATTCTACTTATCAGGATAAATAAAAAAGAACCTAGCTGCATTGGGTTTACATTTATTAACATCAATGTAAAAGTATAATAACAATTAATTTCACATAGTATAATATCATCGGCAACATCCACATTCTCCGATGAGAAACTAGAAAAATTCCACTAGACTAATAAAAAGTTAAGTAACTTAAAAATTAACTAAAGGTTCAAATCGGTAGAAACGAAGACTAAAATCTGATGTACATTTTATATCACTGTTAACGTACGAATCAAAATTGCAGGTATCAAAAGATCCGAGAACGAACTTTACGGCTGGGGGCGTAAAATTCTCAAAACGAATTATAAGAAGAAAACCAAAACAAATATTTTAATGAAACTTACTCAATTCCTTTATTGTTTCGTCCTTTAAAGAGTGTCTACCCACGATTATTTTATCTTATTCCGAAGTTAATAGACTTCAAGGAAATTTCAAATCCGATATTTCGATTCATACACCATATTCAAGAGATGTAACAAAAATTCAAGAAAAGAACGAATATAGAATTGGTTAATAAAAATAAAAAAAACATGCATTAATTTAAATCTGAAACGTATTCTTATCATTAGTTAAGGGTGCAATCAGCTACAATAGTCAATTTCGGAATAATCATACTTCAAAATACAAAACTTGTACAAAAAAAACAGGAAAAAAACACGATCATAGATATATGCAAATACAGCTTCTTCAAAACGTGCCTAAATACACACAAATTGACACTTAACGAATATAACAGCAATCTTCCGACCACTCGATCTGACCTCACCCGCTTTCACTCACTCGACATTACCTATCACACAATATACAACCCGAAACTGTATCTAACTTTTCTAATCTATAAGCTCGACCTCAACGTATCCCCAACAACTTCGAACTTCTAAATAGATTCAACAACTGAATCAAACCTACCTTTACTTCCTTGACATACTCTGAAAAATCACCTAACTTTCGATCGTGACCCAAACCAATCACACCTCGAATAATTTACTTTCGACGTTCAACTAAAAGAGAAAAAGCATTCACAAACTTTAACCTCACTAGAGAAAATTTAATTCGACCTACAGTGCTGGACTTCGCTCACTCGACAGAACATGAAACAGATCCAATCCTGACGATACCTTTCAATCTAAGAAAATTAATTTTTTGCTGTGATCGATTATCAAACAAATCACTGTACTCAGATTGCGCTAATAGATCCAGAAACTTCAGGCGCTCGTTCGGCAGACATCCTAACTACCATGAAACAACCAAACAAATCTAATTGGGTTTCCACTCAACCAATCGATTCACACAAACTCAAGCATTCATTCCCGTTAGTAAACAAGACCAAACGTCTTTTAAAAAGAAAGAATTAACCAACAAGATTAAATTTGCAAAACATCGACAACCGCTGTTAGCACTGACTCTAGCAACCTGCTTTCTTGAAATCACTCACTCCTCCTTTCTCCAGTTTTCAACGATTCACTAAACCACCCAGCTTCTCTTATTTACACCAGTTGAAAATCAGGGAAAAATCAACCTAGACAATAGATACAGTATCCATCCAATCAAACCTGACTTGAACCAAGTACTCTCAACTCTACCGTCGTCTGAATGCACCTTTTGCAATTCTACGTTTTACAAAAATTAGATTTGCTAAATTTTAAACCAATTTAAATTACTACTTCGATTCACTATAGTGCAAGGAAAATTCATTTACTAATACTTTTCGCGATTCCTAGTTTCTAATCATTTAGATTCCTCGCTATAATTAATAACTTGAAAGATTAATTTACAGTCGCATCTCAATCAAACATGTACATCCTTCCGGAGTCCTAAGTTCACTGTTATCTTATTTTGAAACCATGGTGACCAAAATTTATTTTAACTTGAATCTGTTGCATCAGATGATTATCCACGCCTCAATCTACTTTGGTTACTCAAACTCGCTCGAGAACACATCCGCTATTGTATACAAGTATAGATTGATTTTCAGTCAACTTTACCGAGCCATTATCATTGCATTTGTTTTTTATGCAGTACGTGCAGGGCTCTTCAACTCACGTGGAAACACTTCCGGTACGAACAGCCCACTCTCAGGTAGCTTGAACTATAAGTAACAGCGGGAAGCGCTCAATCCGACAACTGCAGTTTGGTCTTGTGGTTAAGGTATCGGGAAGATTATCCGAAGGTCCCGGGTTCGAAGCCTGGCGACGGCTTTTTACATATTTTTTTAAAAGAATATTAAAGTTTTTTTTAAGTAAATACACAAAAGTAAATTTAGTAAAAATTGTGATTTATAATTTTAAAGGAGGCCACTAAAAACTAGGTTATATATAAACCCACCAGAGCTGGATACACACCGAGCGATAGTGAGGTGTGCAAGGGGAGGGGGTGCGCCGAAGGGCGCTGGGCGGTGCTAACCGCGGGGGAGCACAGCCTCCGGTTAGCGCTGGGCATACGCAAAAGTGCTGTTAACTCAAAGAGTGCTGTGCCGTACCGGAAGTGTTTCCATGTGGGCTCTCCTTAGAGACGGAGCCCTGCAGGCAGTTCTGAAAAAAAAATCTTGCATTATCACTATCGTTCCACAGAAAAATTCGAGGATCTCCAACTCGCCCGTGGCGCTGGCATCAACACTGTTGCCAGAACTATCTCAAAAACAAACTCTACTACATAGTTTGAATATACGAGAAGAAAAATTCGTAAAGAGAAAATTTTTTGAAGCGAGCATTTTCTCAAGTCAGGGCCAGCTCTAGTGGTGTTTGAATTGTACCCCCGAAGAGGACGCCAAAATTTTGGATCACCACCCATTTCGGACGCGAGTGTATCGAAACGGGTAAAACAGTACTGCGCAAACATTTCGAGGACTGTTATTATCATTTTGCCTGATTTATTTTCACTTTGGAGCGATTCCACACGTCAAGCACTGACATTTAGAATACACTTTTTGACGTTAATTTCGAAAAAGGCGATTTCAGCACACCGTTTGATAGAGGAGACATTGGAGAATACATTCCCGGTGAAAGAACACGTAATCAATAAAAATACTATTATTTAATATTAACATTGTCGTCACGAACTAACATTCTTGCAACCGGCACTTGCACTCTGACATACATTTCCTCCCAAACACTCTGAAATTATGAACCCCTCTCCGATAGAAAATAAAAAGCACATTAAAGATGAATGTGTTAAAAGTAATTTCTATTTAAAACATCCAGAATGTATAAATATAATGAACGTATAGGAGGAAAACGCAGCAGCACACACTATTTTTTCGTCACGCACTGACATCTGTGAATTATTTGATGAGTTTACCTTGTACGTATTGCTTTATTTTTGTACGTACTGACAGAAATAAACTAACGGACTCAATTACAGATTCTAGATAAGATATCTCTATAAAATGAAATGAAAAGCCAAAATTCTTGTATTCCAAAAGTTAAAAATTTTAAATTCATATTTAAAGCGATTCTGCGAATAAGTGAAGCTCTGTAGTATAAAGTCAAACATGTAGTGAAAATTTTCTGGATTAGTGCAGTCAGGTATCCAGGGCCGCAAGTTAGGGAGAGGAAAAGGCGCTTGTGCTCCCAGGGATTTCGCCAGAATTTTCCATTTGGAGGTATAAAGTAAACAAATGGAGGGTGTAAGTGCAGTTTTGCACAGTTTCTATCGTTTTTGACCGTAAAACATTTAAGTTGAGAATGCGCTCGAGAATAATTTTGAGGTGACATCCCCCACAGTGGAGTATGGGAAAATGACACCCCATATACACGACTAAAGGCAGAAAATAAGGGTAAGGAGGGAGCGTTGTACATTTTTGTCTCCTTCGAAGGGGCACAAAAATTGAACAATCTTCCCCTTGCAAAAATTCAAATTGATCTAACAAAATCTAACGTTATAGTCAGACAATGTTGAATACGCTCATTTTATCCTCCAATAACTAATAATATCGTATCGCTTCTGAATACAATCCTTAAATATACTTTAAGCTCCATTTTACATCGATTTAGAAACCTCTACCACAGTTACATTTCTTCGAAATTCTTAATTTACAAATCATACTTCATTTACGATACTACGCAAAATCAGTTCCATCTTTAATCAGATCAAAACTCGAAACAATGTCAACAAAGTGAAAATATCCCTAATATGTATATTACATAAATCTTTTGATCTTATTTCTTGAATCATAATCTTTCGATTCATTTAATTGTTCCCTAGTATCAATTCCTACAATTTTGCTTAATAATTCACTGTTAAAATGAAGTAAAATTGTGGCTTTTTTTGTGATTGAAAAAAAAAACGAAAACAGAAGCTAATTACGCATTTGTGCTACGACTTTTTTATTTCTTTATGTAACCATGAACCATAAATAAATTAAAATAAATCCACAATATGTTTCAGTTTTTACCATTGGGTATCACACATTCGTGGAATCGCTCTTTGTTAGTTGTTTATTTCTTCATTTATTACAAATTTTTGTTATTAAAAGTTTCAAAATAGCAGTTTGTTTGTATATCTCACTAAGTACGCTATCTATATGATAAACACTAATTATGAATTTATTCTTACTACGTAATAATTAACTACTTCAAAAGAAAATTCCGGCCGAATAACCGTTCTGTATGTTTTCAATTTCAACTTCCTTCATGTAATCGCGAAAAGCATATGTACCAAGCAAGAAGTTAACATGCAAATCTTTGTGTCGAATTGAAACTTCCAAGCCCAACTGGAAGTGTATTTTCGTTATCCGGAGTATTGGGTACTTAACGGTGTTATTGGCGTATTTTGCGGTGTGATTGCTTTTTCTTAAAAAAAAAAAAAAAAAAAAAGTCATTTCAACCTTCCCGGTAATGTTCTTGCTAAATTTCAGCATCCTAGCTCAACGTGAAATACATTTTTCGATACTCGGGACTATTCGGGTTCTACATAGTGTTATTTAGGTACTAATAGTGTAACTGTATTTTTTAATGTTTCTGTAATTCCAACCAGCACACGAATCTTGATACAGAATTTCAGCTTACTAGCACGACGGGAAATACATTTTCATTATCCGGGATATTGGGATTCTTAACGGTGTTATTGGGTTAATTTGTAGTGTAATTACATTGTTAAAACTTTCCTGTGATTTCATATTATCCCACGAATCTTCACGGCGAATTTAGCCGATCGTTTCCGGAAATTCTCCATTAAATTTCGGAAATTATACAGTTATATCATTTTGTACGTGAATTCTAAATATTACATATAATATTCACTTTACTGCTGTTTCTATGGAAGAAATCGTGAGGCGCAATTATGCATTGCAGTATTTTTTTTCTATATTTTCCTCTTGTTAGAATCCAAAGAAGTCAGCGCTGCAATTCTACTAACAGTTGTGAGTGTTCCGACGGCCCCTTGATAGCACTTCAGACATATATAAACATTAATTTTTATAAAATAAATTGTCCACACTAAAAACTGGGGCGCTTGAAGACAGGAAAATCTTGTGTCAAATAATGTTTATGGCAAGTTTGATGCGTATACGTACTACAGTATGGAACTAATTTGTAAAATTTAAGAATTTGAAACAGCTTGGCAAGACTGATAACTGGGGGTTCGGGACACCCAGACTGATGTTATATTGTGTCAAATGATGTTTATCCCAAGATTAGTGCTGTCACGTATAACGTAATAGACTGAATTTGAAAAGTTGATTAAAAAAGTGATAGGTCGTTAAGTCTGACTACTGGAGACGAGAACACAAACGGTATTTTTTCATTGTATTTAATAATTGTTATACCATTTAGTGCAGATAGGTTTAACGGAATAGAAGCATTTTGAAAAACTGATATTTTTTTTAAATAGCTGTCAACATTAACCCACTGCACAAAACAAGACAGTTCCGACGTTTCTTAACTAGTTTACCGAGTCTGGACTTCCCAACTACACCTTATCCACCTCTCTACTTTTTGTGGTTCGTGAGATTTATTTATTGGACACGGAAAGACCAATGGAGGGAGGGAGTGAGTGAGGTTATAAACTCCGTTTTTCTACCAACGCAATCAACGAAATTAAAATGAGGCAATGGCGAGATCCTTTTGTCCCGCGTGCGACCTTTATTGGTATCTTAGTTCTTACCTGCAACTTATTCTAATACTTTTTGAGTACTAAACCCATTTAGCTCAATATTAAATATCCCGTGAAGATTCAATTTAATATGGTTTTAAGTGTACATTTTCTTAAAATTTCAAATGTCTATATTTGCATGACATGCTTTAAAGTACAACTAATTTAATCTTCTTTATTATAGGACACAAATGCAACCAGATGGTACTGGTATATGTTCAGTTGTAGAGCCATGGATTTATGGGTGGATATAATGTGTTCAGTTTACTTGATTGCAGTAACTTACTTCTTCTGTTTTCATATTGATTGTAATTTACTTTTCTCTTCTTTTCTATTATTTGAAAACTTTTTATTATAAATCAATGGACAAATTTATATCAATGCTATAAGTAAAGTTAGATTATATTAAGTTTATTATATCAAACAAGTTTACTGTCTGCTACATTAATTAGTATGGCATCCATGTTTTAAATTACAGTATCTAGTTGTAGCTTCCTTTGTCTTCCCTTTCTAGTGCCAACTAATAAATAATTATGTAAGTGCTACAGAAACAAAGTAATCTCAATTCTTATTATTTACCTGAGATGTATAAATGCGTTTGCACATGTCATACAAAATTTTTCTACAGCCACCTTAAAACATATGAGCTTCGTATTATACCTTGATTCGTATAAGTTAAAGCAACATTCACATAAACTCCTCCAACGCTACTGTTCTGTACAGCATTAAAAACCCAACATGAAAGCCAAGGCACTGAGTCATTAGAGTCTTTGAGTTTCTCAATGTGTAGAAAAAATCAGTCAAGTGATTTCATGGCGAAATGAAAGCGATATAAGAACTTGTGAAAATGAACGTCCATGCAAGCCTCCAGAGAAATGCCTCCTTTGATCTCGAAATAATTTTTAATTGAATTGTTATTGACGTCTTAAAGAAGTTGGCGAACATGTAAGAATGAAACTTGGGAGAATATTGGTTAAGTGGGCTCCGAACTACTACGCTCAAAAGACCCCGGCGGAAATTGAACCCACGGCCAATCATTTTGAATGTGACCAATCACATGAACTTAAATACTAATCTGACTTCTCGTACACATCTTTTAAAATGAAGGGAAGTGTTTTTTTTTTAATTACAAACATTGAGATAGTTAAATAATGTACGCTCTATCTAATGGTGATTTCATACATTCATACGTATTTGAAAGGCGCATACATATTTCGAATAATTGAATCAGGCAGTTTATAACAAACAAACCTTTAGGATTCCTCTAGCGTAGAGTAAAGAGTAAGACAGATGTCAATATATCAGAGTACACAATGCTAATTATTGTATGGATATATAATAATTACGGTTAAAAAATAAATGATATAATTCCTTAATTACAATTTAGATTAGGTTGGATTGTAATTAGTTAATTTAGTTACTTGTTAGGTGGGATTATAATGAGTTAATTTAGTTAATTCTTAATTCAGGTAGAAGCAGCAATGTCAATAGGATCAAAATTGAAAAGAATTTAGTAGTAAAAAATTAAGTATAGCTGGTTAATTCGAATGCATTAAGAATAATATTTAGTTAGATGTTAGTTTTAGATAGTGATGGAGATAAATTATTGAATATAATGGCCACTAAACCAATATCTTTAGAATTGGTTGCTTGTACTTGACTCCTTGCGGTTTTTTCATGCGTTACGTTACACGTACACCGCAGTTAAATGCTGTGAAATTGGTTCTGATTTATTGTTGTATATTCCGTAAGCTCACAGCAGTCCATGAAGTTTGGTGCATAGTTGTAAATCAGGGTTAAGATTTTTAGGTACGCAACTTTTTCTTGTAGGGCAAATTAGGAATATCTGAAACAAACCAGTCTATGAAACGATGCCTCCAGTTGAAAATTGATACAATTTTTTAGCACCTTTTTTCCTTTTTGGGGGCCTTTATCCCTTTCTCGCACCACTTTACCTATAATCCCCTTTTCTCCCCTCTTACTGCTACTTTTAAATATTTTCCACAGCACATGTTTTTTTCATTCAGTTTACTTTCTCGCATTTGCATTGCAATTTTTATTACGTATCATGATAGTGAACGCGGGATTGAAGGCAAAGTACACCTATTGTAACAATGAAGAATTCCATTCGCTGGCACTTGATAATGTTGACTTTACTTGAACTATCTGTTAAACAACAATTGGTTATATTGAATTTTACTTCAGCCGTGAGCCGAGTGCACAGATATCCTGTGAGGACTCTACTACTGTATGTTCATTTCATTCTCTCCTTTTACAAGTAACTTCACTGGAATCAGTTTTCTCTTGTTAGTGAATGTAAATTTGTTGCGCAACATGTTTAAGGCCAGATTTTGCCATGCCAAAGGTATCAAAATAGCAGCTTTTCCTCCTGGCTCAAGAATTCAAGTAAGATTTTATCAAAACTGATGTAACTGTTTGTTATAGGATGCTGTGCGATTCAGGGAATCACGTTAAATGAAAGACTCCAGCGAATACAACACATTTCCTGCTTGAAGGATCAAAAGAACAAGGCTCTTCAAACAATCCCGACAGACTATTACGAAATGTCTTTGAGCAGTGTTCTTCGAAAATCTACGTTAAATCCAAAGGAATTTAACATCGATATATTTACAGCTTTTATTCAGGCGGGAAATCGACCCTTTAAGGTGGCTTAGAAATCTCAAGGACGTGGGAATAGTACTAGAGATCTCCCATCCTGACTGAAGGATTTTGTAAGGGATTTCTTCAGTCATATCAACCAAATTCCGGGTTTGTACCTGGTCTACTACCTTTCAATATCTCTACCACAAAATTACATCGGTCTAATCCTGAGATGGCGAAAGTACATAAATAAATTCAACTTCTTATGTTCAGACAGAAGAAAAACTGAGAGATGTGTAATATTCTGAGGTAAACCCGTATTTTTTTCCTCCTTCAAGTGAATGAACCTAATGAATATGGTACAATACCCTAGCACAGAGTTAGCAACGGATTGGTGTCAGTCCTCTTGCACATAGCTAGCACTTACTTCATCCTAGCACTTACTTCTCTGAGGCGCAAACTCGAAGACCATCAGCCGTATTCAGAAAGAAGTCGCTGGTCAGTAGATAATCGTAAGACTAGTTAGTATTGTGCTAACGCCGTACTAACGTTTGCTATTCTGAAACGGAAGCTACTAACTTCGTCGCTTGTTTAACTCGGGGTTAGTTAGTAGCTTGTCTGATCAAAATCACTTGGAAACGCTGCTGAAACAGAATGCGCATGCGTAGTTGTGACTTGCAGACTGCAGAAAGAAAGAAACAAATGAATGCCTTCTTCCGCTCCGAGTGATATTTAAAAGATTGTCGAAAGACTTTTCCATCTCTGCTTTTCCATTTTCAGTCGAAGGTCGATGTAGTTCTAACTATAACGTGATTCAAAGAATGTAGTTTCTTAACTCTCCATTTGTGCATTAGATATTTGAGGAAAAAACATTATTCCCGGTCTTTGTTCATTCCCATCAAGAATTTCAAAATCGCTACGCTGTATCACGCTTTATGTTGGTCTTCGTAATGCAAGAAATTTATAATGTACTTAAGCATACGCTTTCCAGAAAGTATAAAAATACTATCCTGTGCAAAGAGTAGTGTACGATTTGGAGTGGCTTAGCTGGTATTTCATTCTCTCTACATACAACTGTCCCGATTCTAATATCCGAAATATCTTCATAGTTCAGGATTTCTGAAAATTTATCTGATGGAAACTTCAAAGTTCAAGTTTTAAAGCAATTGTACCGTATCGGGACACACTTTTCTTACTTTAGGGGTTACGCGGATCGTAAGAGGATTTATGAAACAGCAACATTTCAAAAGAGATCGCCACCGGTGCCTCCAGGAATTAGGGCCCAGGTTTACTTGCAAGTCCAGCAACTCTTCAAAGCAAATATTATACGGGAGACTTATACAAATAAATATTCATCTCCAATGCTTTTAGTTAAAACACCTAATAGCACAGAGATTAGATTGGTCTTAAATTTGGAAGACAAACAGATTTACTAAGTATTTATCGAGGATGTTCTATTCAGTATTCAGTATTTATCGAGGATAGAAGGCAAAGCTGAAATATGCACTTAAGATTTATCTTCATCCTACCATCAGTTAAAATGGATCCCAGATTATAGAAATACATGACGTTCGAAGTACCCCATGAAAGGAAAACTTATCAGTTTCAACGCTGCACTATGGGCGACGCCACATGTGTGTAATCTCTCTCGATTGTTATTTGAAAACTGCTAGGTGTGCCGAACGCAATTACTTATTTTGCAGATGAGATAGTCCTTAGTGATTACACACCAAATAATGATTAGAATCTTTAGAATTACTTCTTAAAAAAACTCAGCAAACTTGAATTTCGAGCATCGCCACGCAAGGCCCACCTCTTCTACTCTGAGCTCCAGCTACTCGGTTTTAAAGTGAGTTGTTCTTACATCGGTATTTAGGGGCGCCGGAAAAGTGTCCAAAGGAAAATCGTCCAAAGGGAATACCGTCCAAGGATTTGGGGAAAATCATCCAAAGGGAAAAGCATCCAAAGGGAAAAGCATCCAAAGGAAAATCGTCCAAAGGAAAATCGTCCAAAGGGAAAACCGTCCAAGGGAAAAGCATCCAAAGGGAAAACCGTCCAAAGGAAAATCACCCAAAGGGAAAATCGTCCAAAGGAAAATCGTCCAAAGGGAAAACCGTCCAAGGTAAAAGCATCCAAAGGGAAAACCGTCCAAAGGAAAATCACCCAAAGGGAAAAGCATCCAAAGGGAAAACCGTCCAAGGGAAAACCGTCCAAACTGATATTTTGGTTGAAATTTCCTAGAACGGGAAAATCGTCCAATAAAAATTGTATTATGTATTATTAATTTCATATTAAAACCAGTCACGGGAATATCATCCAAACGGAAATGCATCCAAAGGAAAAACCGTCCAAAGGAAAATCTTCCAAAGGGAAAAGCATCCAAAGGTAAAAGCATCCAAAGGAAAACTATCCAAAGGAAAAGCATCCAAAGGAAAAATCGTCCAATAGGTTTCGTTAACGGGAAAATCATCCAAAGGGAAAAGCATCCAATGGGAAAAGCATCCAACGGGAATATCGTCCAAAGGGAAAATCGTCCAAACGTGGCCTCTCATCAGTCTTGTAACCAGTGCGAGAATATTTCTTGAGACTTTGAAACGATTGTTCTTTAGATAATGCTGTTTTGTTCTTATTGAGAACATTTAGGGAGAATGTCCTGTTTACTTGTTGTTAATGCTTCTAATTTATCGAATCTAACAAGTGTTATTTCTTTACTTGCAATATATTTAACTTAAAGTTTTATTTTTCTCGTATGTTGAAACTCTCTCATAATTATTTATAATTGAAGCCATGTTTCAAATGAGCTTAATTCACAGTCTCAAAACTTTCATAGAAATATCTTTTTATCTACTAAGAGTGAACGAAGAAAATTGACGACCTGGTTAACCCAGTAATACACACAGGAAGTGACATTACAAATACAGTAAACTGTTGAGTAGCAAATAGTGCTTAATTTAACAATTGTTGCGGTGAGTTAAATATTAACAATAGCTATTACGCGGAATAAAAGGATAATATTTGAAGTTAGAAATATATTCGGATTGTTTTCAAATCAGGAATGTGATAGGTAATTAAAGAAGACAAAAGAACAGGAAAACAACCCTTAACATTTGATGGATTGCTCAGAAAAGGGAAATATATTCTTGCATGGAATTCATTGAGGTTACTGTACTTCTTCTACGCATGTTTCAAACATCAATATTTGCTCCTCAGGTATGTTAAGTAGGCGTCTCCTTAGTTAGCCCTAATCTAGTAATGTGATTGGAGTGATAATTGAGATGCAGTTTACTTTATAGTTCGCAAAAAAAGTGTAAATTTACAGGAAATATTTAAAATTTCAAACCTGTGTTGAAGCCATGCCAGTACTCGAAATGGGTTAGAAAAGGTAAGGGAACGTTTGCAGAAGTGCTCTAGAAAAGGTAAGGCCCGTAAGGGTACGCCATTAATAAAAAGATAGGAGTACGCAAAATCCAAGATGGAAAAGGTAAGGGCACGGCGTGTTCCCTAGTTTGAGGACTGAGTGTTGCAACGCAAAATATAGCAAGTTTTGTGTTAAGGAAGTGTGAAATGAGAGCGAAATGTACTTGGGACTACTAAGCTAAATGCTTGTTAGGAGTACATGGATTTCGTGTTAAACGTCATGTGTATCGCGTATAGTAAAGAGAAGGTCTGACTGAAATTAACCCAAGACATAGGCCTACTGTCTGGGGATTTTGTAGAAAAATGTCATTCACAACACAGAGTGGCGCAATTAGTATTGCTCCGCTTGACGTCATGGTTTTTATCTGTTGTGCAACTCGAGTGCGTATTTAACGAACTAATAATGATATTGCTTTTCGTGACACATTTTAAATTGCTGGTTGTCCCTAGGTGCTTATAGAAGTATCTGTAGCAATTATTTGCAAGTGAATGAGTAGCATAGGGCGTGCATATGGCTCAACAGCTTACGGAAACTGCGGGTCATAAAGTTAAATTTAACAGGTGATCGTTAAGGATACGCGCTTGAACCTAAGATACGTGACGCAGTTACTTCAGATATTTATGGCCTTTAGCAGACATGCGTCAAAACTTTTGTCCATAGCTGTACGAGTGGTGGGGATAGAAATTCGAAATTTTTAAAACCACGTCTTGTGGGGTATCGTTGAAAAGCTCTTGATGATTAATCTATAAATCAATAACTAGTTTCTCGATAGCACTCATATAAGGAGAGATTTGAATTTTTGAAAATCAAAAACACTTCGAAATCTACCTTAGCCTGTAGAACTGCCGAAAGGATTTTTTTTATCAACGAAAACTGTTACAGCTTCACAAATCGGCTACAGAAACACTGCTATAGTGACAGATTAGCAATTGTACTGTAAACTACGGTTAACTTTGTTAAAAGGTTGACGTTTCACTCGCGTGTGTCTCTTGTTTAACAAACGAATAATGTACCGTAACGGTTTTGATTATTATTTGTGTTGGCTTGTTACTATAATCAATTAGTTAAAAGTTACTTTTTTCTTTTCCGAGAAAAGCTTCATAGCTTTCTTCAGATATTTAAACGGACTTGTGGTTCAAAAAAGGTTAAGAACTATTGCAATAACTTACGTACTCCAACTGGCACAACTGTAATACAAGCAGTAATAGACAGTAATTTTATATATCTTTATCATTTAGATTAGTGATTTCCAACCTGGGGCACGCGTACCCCCAGAGCGAATCTAAAGGTCAGTGTCGGATTTAAGGGGGAAAGGGGGCAAGCGCCACGGGCGGCATACAGCTAAAATAAAAATTAGAAGCTTCTAAAATGGAAGTAAAGTCGCCTATTAAATTGAAATTGACCTAAACGTGATCAAAAATTCAAGACCGGTACGCGGAAACATTTTTTTTATGTTATTCCATACAGATTAGCTTCATCTCTAAAATTCGATACTGTGATTCAAGTCACATAGGCAGGTCCACTCCCTTACCGGAGTTAGAAATAGCAATGCCACGACAGGCTCCAGAGAACAGAAGTACATTACGTGATACGAGACTATGGTGTGGCCATCGCGTCGGCCGGTCGTGTTTTTGGCTAAAAAACGATGGAATGGGCTTCAAAATTGAACTTGCCCCACCCCAGGAAAATTTCTAGATTCGGCACTGCTATAGGTACGCGGTGAAAAAGTAATAATGGCGGAAAAGTGACATACGTGAATAGTGTAAGGTAGATACAAAGTAAAAGTTGTTAAATAATTGAATGTTATGAAAAGTGATGGAGCATTCTTTTGTTCCGTTATTTAACCTTGAGAAAAGCTCCGTTCTTTCGCTTTAGTATTTTGGCAAATGGTAGAGAGTTGAAGGTTGCAAGCACACCATTACAATAGGTGCGCACGCTTGGAATACACAAAGAATACACAATTGTCAAAAAGTTGAAAACCGATAGTTTGTACAGATCTTTTGTAAGTCAGGGTTCTCTTCAAATTACGGTTGCCAACCGTCCCTATTTTGTCGGGATTGTCCTTTCTTTTTTTAAATTGATATGTTTCCCGCCACGACTTTGGCGGGACACCAAAATGTCCCTACTCTTTTATATTTTACTAAATTTCTAACCATTTGGACAAAAATACATTAGTAAGGTAGAATTTTGGAATAATTTTCGTTTTCCTTTGAATTTATTTATGGCCTTTAGGTTAATTGGACTCAGAGCGTTTCAATTTTCTGTGTTTTCAGCCGTCTTCTATCCACTGCTGGATGAAGGTCTCCCACTTTTCTTTCCACATATCTCGCTCTGCTGATATTCTCATCCATGTAGCTCCTGAAAAACGCTTGATTTCATCTACCCATCTTACATTTGGTCGTCGTCTCGGTTGTTTCTTTTCTCTAGGAATCCATTGTAGTACATTTGTCGTCCACCTTCCATCTGGGGCCTATTTCTCGAAGCGACAAGCTGACGAGTAGACAAGTGACTACTCCAGAAGTGACTTGTGACAAGTAGTACTAATTTCTGTTTCTCGAAACTTTTGCCAATCCTTGTCGGGACAAGTGGAAATCGACAAGTCCAGGAAAAATCCTGACAAGTGGAAGTGAGGCGAATAGATGTGTGATTTGAATTTGTTAACATATCTGGAGAACGTAAACAGAATAAAATTTATGTTCTGCAGCTAATAAAGGAAGATATACTTATTTGGTTAATTCTCTTCCAAACTGACTAAAAAATACAAAAGTGAAAAATGGCAATCTATTTATGAGGCCGCAGCAGGGATTTCGCCAGGATTTTCAGTTTGGGTGG
>JAGDQP010001696.1:0-58503 GCA_022664845.1 Lepisma saccharinum
TATATATATATATATATATATATATTACTGTCTGATCAGCAAAATTTCCTCAAAAAGTTACAGACAATCGTTGAGCAGGAAAAAAAGCCAAGGAGTACTTGCCCATGTCCTCATAGGCTTTCTGTGGGATATCCGACGGACACAGAGTGCGTAAAGTTACAAAAAAGCTGGGCAAAAGTAAAAAAAAACTACTTAGCGATGTTTTCATGTTGGATTGGTTACAGTACATCTGTAATGGTCAGAAATTGCTTATGCAAGTGTTTATTTCCTTTTACCTGTTCCAGGATACGAGTCGCCTAGTTACCGTTGTTTGATTGGCATCGATTGTGTTACTGAGGGAGTAAACGACGCACGTGCTGAAATTGTTGATTGAAGCAGATCATAATCAAATAAAATGGAATCAACGTCTGAAATTATGTAGAATATATAAAAATAGTTACGAAATAATAATTTATCAGATATAAATTATTAGTGAAACAATAATTGTTATTAATTTCAATTCATTGAAAGCGTTAAAATACGATATGATATTATGAAAAATTTATATTGATCCGCGTTGCTTCGCTATCAGACTTACTTTAAGTTAAAGTCAAAGGTATTGTCTTCAATATAAAAAAAGTCTTACCTGAAGTTACCCCTGTTTGTTATTCAATCGTTTCAAAATGGCGGACATAAAATCCATTTTCCACACCGTTTGAGCTACAGCTACGAAATTTGGAGCAAAGGTGTGTTATCACGAGTAGTTCAGGAATATGTTGAAAAACTCGCCATCTTATATCCAAAATGGCCGCCAAACCTATTTTAGTTAGGAGTGAACAACCGCTGGAGCTAAAAACACCAAATTAATTATAAACGTACACGGTCACTATACTTTCTTTATTAAAAAATAGACCCGGGTAGAAACGACAGAGGAAAGGAAGTAAGGCTTGCCTGCCCACTCTCTCACACACACACACATTTCCTCTGTGGTTGTGTCGCCTCTGTTGTTTGAGTGGCAAAATGATCATTACTTTAAATCGTTTTTACGAGTCAAGATGTATTGTGTGTTGTTATAGCTTGTTATATACTAATGAATGTAATAACACGTATAGCTTAGTTGTAATAACTTAAATCATAAGTAATTACATCTTAAGAAAATATCATAGAAAGTAAATTATAATGACTCAACACTCGGAAATAAAACTAAAATTTCTACTACTTTTTTTAGTTTTCAAAGAGGAAGTGTTTTTAATAAAAAATCAACTTTTAAGATAAATTTATGCCTGAATATTTTTATTTTCGGTTAACACTCAAACCATCCGCGAATAAAGAACCGAGCTTTAGATCTCCGTAAGGCCTAACCCGAATTTCGACTGAGAAAAGATGATCAGCATACCTATAATATACCCCATGTCCACTCTCGTCTCATCTGCTCTTTTTACCTGAATTTGTATTTGCCGATGTATTTGATAGGTCAGACTTGTGATGGACGTTGACCGTAGATACCAGAACACTTAAACGTCAATACATTATTCACTTTTGGAGCAAGGTATTTGCTCTGGAAGTAACTGAAAGTATGATTCAGCATTTGACTAGCGAAACTGAGAATTTGATGCTATTTATAGCCTTCTTGCAAGTTTGGTTCAGACCGGATAGGGTATTGTAGAGAATATTAGTAGGAAGCAGGACAGGGCCTAATTTATTTATTTATTGAACACGACAGGTTGGATACCTAGTTGAGGTCATACATGTCATATTATACACACACATATATGTATTTATATATTTAAAGATTCATAGTGATAAATTCTGCCAAAGCAATTCATTACCTTATATACGAATGAAATTGACTTATTTTTATATTAAATATATCTATATCAGGACACGTTTTAAGAATACAATTATATAAAGAGCACATTCTCCTAGTAGGCGATATATCTAATACATTCGTTCTTTGGGCCGGGAGATGGCAAACTGCATCACGAGGTCGAGTAACTCTGTGCGGGACGTGCAATCCTATTTCTGACAATAAGTTTTCCGAGTTAATATTGCTATGTAGTAGTCTGCGTAGGAACGATAATAGAAAATTAACTCTTCTGTTTTCCAGAGATTGTAATGTGTATTTGTTTGCTAGGTCCAAGTACTTTTCGAACTTAGGATATATTCCTGTTTCTTTATAAGTCAGAAAGCAAACAAATTTAGACTGTATAATTTCTATTTGGCGAGTGTTTTCCTTTGTATTAGGATGCCATACTACCGCAGCATATTCTAACTTTGACCGAACATACTCTGTATATAAAATTTTTAGAACATGAATATTTGAATGTACTATCCCGGTAATTGACTGGTGTGTTGAGGAAAACCATGGAAAACTCTAAGAGGATGAGCGGCCTGTAAGATTGTTGCCACTAATTGCTAAGCCAACACTATACAAATTGTACTACAACCGCTCGGTAGGTAAAATTGAGAAATACTATTGGGAACATCAGACAAATTTGTGGATCTCCGAATTTTAAACAAGGAGTCTCCGATTTCGAAGTGAGTACGAAACTAAAGAGGCATCTCTCTTGATTCGTATAGTTATCGGTGTACGGACAATATAAACTAATATCTGTATAAGTAAAAGTTGTGTAGGATAAACAAAGGATAAACAGCCCTTTAATCTAATAGAGTTCGAAAAGGATACATAAGTTATGGGGTAACACCTCACTTTCTATTTAGCCTAGAATTTGAATCGATTTAAAGCTTACATTTACAGGCCAATTGATTGATCAGTACAAAGTCAAGTGTGCTACCGACTGGGCTATGCTGGACTGCTGCGAATAAAAGACACTAGCGATCACAGTTGAGAGCTTCGGTCAACAAGTCTGGTCAGACCTCATCCAGTAGTTTATTCAATATGGCTGCGAATTATATATATATATATATATATATATATATATATATATATATATATACATACTTCTGAGAGCGCTAAAAGACTATACTAGGTTAGCATTTCTGGAATATTTGAAAAGAACAAGCCATGCTACAACATTTCGCATTCGTAGAATATGCCTGGAATATTCAAAGGATAGTCTCTGTGTATGGTCTCGTCCCGAACAATAAGATAATAGTAGTATTATACACAGGGATTCTACCAGGATGTTTAGTTTGGATGGTGTAAAGCTACAATTGGTAGAGGGGAGGCAGAGTTTTGAAGGTTTCTATAAATTCTTAAATATAAACATTTTAAAGTTGGGGAGGTGTGCTCAAGAATTTGGAAGGGTTACTGGCAGAATGCCTGAATGAGGAATATTCTAGGGACACTTCTGCACCCAAACGGGGAATAATCCTCTTTTGTATGGTCGCACTCCCACAATTCCTTTCCGAAGAAATTAGACCTCGAGGGCTAGCATTTTTTCTTGGAATATGTCAAGGGTAACCTCATGATATTTGTCATATTAAAAGAAGAAAATGAGCCAATGTCCTCCCAGGGAAAATTATTAACGTATTTGCTTATTTTCAGTCTGAAAGGAATTGAACTCTATGGGTTTATATCACATTTACATAGATATATTCCATTTGACGGGATTTGAGGTGTATGCGCAAACAAAAGTCTATTTACTATCTCTTAACATGGCAAATAGACATAACATAGCATTCGCCAAATTTAATGAAAATCGGATTTAAATTAATATTCTCTTATAGAATTTTAAACCGGTTTCTTTACTTCTTTTGTTTACTTTGAAGCATAGATAAATCACAGCAGAGTGAACACACTATTTATTTTTCGAATGCGCTTTTAAAATATTCATACGCATAGTTACTTATTATGTCTAACACATGACACAGTCACACGCCATTTATCACTAGCAACGCAAGCAGAAAGAAAAACAAGTTTCCTTCACGGTCTTTTGGAGCGAAGACAACAACGTGTGACCACATCGCAGCCCAATGAGGAAATAGAATATGGCAACAGTGTGTATGACGTTTGGTTAACCATCCAATGCAGCGACTTTCTCTTATTGTTCGTAGGCGGACAAAACAGAAGATAGAAGTCAAAACTCTCCTTATTGATAGTTTCTTTATAGTAGGTTAACAAAATATTACAACATGTTGAAAGATGCCATCATAGATCCAAAATGGCGGACCCAAAAATCAATTTCCACACTGTTTAAGCTAGAGAACCGAAATTTGTTATAAAGATGTATTATCACGAGTAGTTTATGTAAATATTACAATATGTTGAAAACTTCGCCTTCTTTAATTCAAAATGACCATCCAAAATCCAATCAGGAATCATTTATTAAAAAAACAACATCAATTTTTATTAAAGACAATTTTCATTTAAGTATACGCTAAAATGTTAAAATGTCATTAAGGGGGCTCAAAGTTTGCAACTCTGACTTCAAATTCTTACTCAGTGGCGCAAAAAACCATGAACATGATATTAATCTTTATTGTAACATGATATTCAAGCTGTTTTACGAATATCGATGGTCAATAGGGGATGAAGGGGGTTACCTTTTGCAACTCTGACTTCAGATTCGTAATCAAAGATCCAAAAAGACCGATTTCAGATTCACTTGCGTTTTTTTTACTTTTAGCTCGCTTCTTTGTAATCGGCCGCACTATTGGACGTCCCATCAGGATTGTTTTGGGATATCCCAGCAGGACGTTCAAGAGACTCGTTACGGACCTCTTGAATATCCCGAAATACGACTCGGCAGTTTAAGAAGTTACAAGAACGTCCCTCGGACACTTGTACTATCTAGGAACTCGTAAAAGTAAAGAACCTCACCTCAACTCCTCCAACTCCAATCACATACAGCAGCTGTGCCATGAACAATGCCGCCAGAAGATTCATCAAAGTTGTCCCAGATAAATTTCGCAGGTCCGAGAATAAACTGAAAAACAAAGATGAATAAGATTAATTAGATAAAGTTTTCCTAAAGTGTTGTGAGTATACTAAATACTACGTTCATTCCAAAATATTAAAACTACTAATTTATATTTTATATAGAAGCACGAAGATATTAGAAGGTAAACTGTATGCCATTGCTTGACAATGTTGGCAAGGTGAAACAAAATTTATGTTGAAATGGCGTTCTATCCGTTTATTTGTTATTTCGTAGCTCTTAGTTATTAACATGTATACAGCATAGTGTTGCAAACCATGGAATAATGTTCCAGGTGAATCGTTCTTATTAGCCTAACAACGTAATCCAGCTCAACATTTTAGTTAGTATAATGGCCATGAAAATGTGCTGCCATTCACAGTCTAAGATAATAACTTGACACTAACGTAAAGTGGCATGGTCTAATAGCCAAGCTATTAGACCAGATCTAATAGACCAGAGGCTATTAGATCCAGCTTCTCTTAAGGTAAAATAGAGTTATGGGGAAGTACCGTTTTGATGACGAAATGAATCAATTGGTTGAGTACCCACACTCACTCACTGTCGAATTCAAAGTTGATGCTAGTATTTTCTGCCGTTACAATGTGTTTACTCGATAACCACATAGCTAGTCAGATAAATACCTAATAGTGCTAAGCTGTAACTCTCGTATGAAAGGTGTTCCTTCCTACAGTGAACTGTTGAGCAATCATGATAAGACTAGAAGTGATATGGGATATTAAGCGTACAGGATGTTCATAAATGTTGACCATAAATGAAACGGTGAATTTATCATACCGAAGAAAGATAATCTTTCTTAAAAATAGAAAATGTGTAGTTTCAATCTACAGGCAACCAAATGTAGCGCGATTGAGTGACAAATGACGACATTTATCTCGACAAAGAGTGGTACAGGACGTATATAGCATGTAACATTCAATGCTGTGAATAATTTGTATCTGGTTGAGCAAAGCGTATGACTGAATAAGTACAGTTTAGACGGGACACATAGTCAGCGCGTTTGTTAGTGAATCACTTTAAATTTTACCACGCTTTAAATCTTGTTGATATGAAATTCGGTAATACGAGACTACCTGAGTCAATGATCATGTGATTTGATATAAATTAACTACAAAAACATATATAAATTAACTACATATTGATATAAGTTTCTACAAAAACAGTTTCATATTTCCTTTTGAATCAGTTTATACAATGTTCCTGTAAAATATTTAAGCAAAATACAGTAAAGAGGAACTTTCAAATTAACGCATGTTATTTTGTTTCTATTTTGAAGAGAACACTTTTATTTTACTTTACATTTTCAAAGAATCAAAATACGTACGGGGTCAGGAACACAGCATTTTCTTTTATATTTAACTTGTATTTGTGGGTCAGATAGTTAGCTATGCCTAAGCCGCGACATATCTGTCAAGGTACATCCGCGAAGTACTTCTCAGATATTGGTTTCATATTGAACCAAATGCAAAGTTCTGCTTGTCTCATTGTTTATTGTACAAATTTTAGCGGACCGTAACGATATTTTTTCTATATTTATGGATCTATATAAATCAGAGGTTCCAAATTGGATATATATAAGTACTGCTACGGCAGCTCAAAGTAATACTATAAACACTGTATGCAGATGGACAGTGTTTTAATCAATATTTTACCTATCTCCGTCAGACACTTAGCGAATAAATCTTGAACAGGTAATACCCGTTATGTCTCCTTTTTGATATTCCAAGAAAATTACAAAATCTAATTGAAAGAAAAAATAAACCTGGATATGTTCTTTGTAACAGTGCAGTAATGTCATAATTCGATTGTTTTCTTAATTAGTGATTTTTATTCATGTTTAAATGTATTATAGCAAAACACCTATTACACTGGAATCTCCGATTTATAAAAAACTTATAAATATACAAATTACCGCTACGAGCCGCAAAAATTAGTACAATATACACTGAGACAAGCAGAACCTTGCATTCTGTTTAATACTAAACCACTATATGCCAGGCACTTCGTGGATGTATATTGTAATACATTGCAAATGGTAGTCTCAGACAGTTGGTGTCTATTTATCCCTTGATTATAAGTTACTTACTTACTTACTTACTTACTTACTTACTTACGCTCTGACTTAAGGAACTCGCAAGTTCTTCGCCGCAGTAAGAAACGCACGCTATAGGATTGTATCCTGGGAAAGATCAAGCCAGTTTTCATCATAAACACCTACTTTGCGAAAATCCCTTCTAATATTGTCCTCCCAACGTTGTCTCGGTATCCCCAACGGTCTGTTTCCATCCGGCTTGTCAACCAAGATGAAATATAGTCTTCGTTTTTCTCCCATCCGAGGTACTTAACCTGCCCATTTTAGTCGTTTTTATAAGTTAAATAAAACATACTAAACGCTATGTTCCCGTAATACCTTTTCCCGTGGTTTTACTAGGCCACAATGCAAGTATATTTGAGTCCTGCAGTCGAACATAGAGTATAAAAGATTAATAAAAAGAGTGATCGACAGTGCCGTCACCGTTTCTCAAATACGTTTGCGATGCGGTTGACAATCCTGACTGAGGTATTTCCTCAGTCACATCACGCAAATGTCGGGATGATACTTTTAAATTATACTCTGGCATGTTTCTTCCTTACCTTTCATCTACCCTATTCCGGCCTGAGTCCTAGATGCCGAAACATCATATATTAATTGAGATTCAAATACAACAAGAATAAGCACAGACACGAAACACCACATACTTCAAAATATTAGCACAATGAGATGGTTACATATGCGATATGTCCCTGAAATAATAGGGTGAATTTTGGGAGGCGATTATAAACATCAAATCAAGATAAAAGTTCATTTCAAGAAATTCAGAAATCTACTTAATTCCGGAGCTAAATACGCTCACAGTTACGATTGCTTCGTCACAAGTTAGCAAAGTTATGATGTCGAATCTCGACAAGCAATTGCGTAAGCAGTGTGATTAGCAAATCAAAATCGATGAAATACAGGATACATCTATTTAAACAACCTTTATGATTGAAGGAATACCGCCAAAATAGCCCAATTGTATTGAATTGTTATTTTAGCCTTTGTGCATCTGACGCTTTGAAGCAACTGAGGCTAATTTGATGGTACCATCCTGACATTTTTCTGAGTGAGGATTGAAATTTCAAGAAACTGAGTAAAGGGCTAAACAATAGATGTTCCAAACTATATTTCCATCACTCTGAAAAGCTTGTATTTTTGACGCTGTTCGCTCTTCCCCTCTATGCTGCAATTGGTTCACAAGAAAAGCGATCTTTAAGTTCCGACGACAAGACCAGGAAACGAAAAGAATGCAGAAAGAGAGGCCTAATAGTGGGTTGGAGTGAGAAATTGGTCTGGTCTTTTAACTTGGGACCTTATTCGCGGGGTTGCATGTGACTTCGTTTCTAGACGTTTCATGCGGTGTTTTTTTGCATACACTTGTTACTTTCTTAATTGTAAAACGTAAAATTCCTTATGGTTTTCTAGTGAATGTATTATTTATGACCTTTTCGTATATTTGCCTCAGGTCTGGAATTTGAACGTAAGGTAAGGGAGGGATAAGGCATCGGACAGAGCCTTTCGTAAGGTACCATACCGACATATGACTTATGAAACCGGGGTAACCATTGAATATCTCAGTCAGGATAGTCACTCACAAGGTTCAAATCCGCATACATACCGTGGCCTATATCTAACGAAAGCGAAGTTATCACCTGAACTATAGGTGCCCGGTTGGTTCCTTAGTGAGGATAGTGATGTAATCCGAGTTCTACTTGTCAAGCGACGACATTCTCTCCATGAGCCGCTGGCATTTCCGTTTCTCCGTACTTAAATATCATTAACCGTAAGTCATAAACCAACAAAATAGTTGCGTAAGGTAAACCGCACTGTCAAAAACCATCAACAATTGAACCGAATTACGTGTTTCATACAAAACTGAAATTTCAATGGCATATAAGCATCCTCCTCAGGCCGACATATGAAAAAAAATTTAGAAAGGGAGGGGTGTAGGCGTGAAGGTACTAGTTTGGAATTTTTACCTCTTGTGACTTAGAAGACCAGAGTGAAATAATGGCGTGATATATATTATATACATACATAAATTGCAAATTGTCTCATTGTCAACATTTTTCCAAATAACAACTGACACTTGTAGATCAGAAAAGAAGAAACAGGAATGCACTCTTGCCCATGCACGCAAGAAGGACTTGTGCAGAACATCCAACAAACATGGGGATGATTTATGGATATCCAAGAAGGGCATCCGAGGCAAGTGAGGACGTCTTCCTGAATACCCTAATGACAAGAATAAGCAATTTAGGACGTCCTTCGGTCACTTATGCTGCCTGGACGCGTAGGCACGTCTCGCAACATACGAATGTCATTATCAATAATTAAATGTGTTAATAGGGTGAACATAGAAATTCCTTATACGCTGCATTTGCCAATCAAAACACAATTAGGTAGATGGATTGAGTTCTACTTCGATTGTACTTTGCTAGTTTGATCCTGCTTATGACATTATATTTCTAGATATTATGTTATTTGTGACGATGAGACTTTGTGTTCCTATAACTTCGAAACTACGCGCAATTTTGATTTTCTTCAATTTAATTTTTTATGTAAATAATCACCTCAGAAAGTTTGAACCACTATTTTGGGGAACACTTCGTATATGGTGATGAAAGTTAAAGGTGCGAGAAAGGAACAAATAGAAATCCATAAACTCAAAAAGGTCACTTTTAATAGCTAACTGATTTGGTGCGTCGAAGTTTTATAATTTCGTTCATATTAAAGTGACACCTGGATTAATGCTGTGAATTCATTCATCATATGTAAATCATTTTTCTACAATACACGCAATACACAAAAGCCTTATAATAACTAATAGCTTTGGTCTGCTAACCATTATATTTAGGTAAACAAAGCGTTGTTTAATTATACAATCTCACATCCGTTTGACGCCCAGTCAAATTGAACACCGAAAGTTCTTCAGCGGTTTGTGTACCGTAATAACGTCTAATGAGACTATGAATTTTCTAATTAATAGTTACTACTTGTATTTCAAAAGGGTTTTGGGGTCCTGACTTTAGCCATTAAAAACGCCGAATGGTGTAAGTTGGAAACACATTTTTCAAAGAATTAAAAATTCTGATTTCATTTCTATATCCTCTTTAGCGTATTTTGAAAAATTCTATCTACGTTTTACACATCTGAAAATTGCATTTACTTTGTATGAACTTAAATACATTTTCAAAATTACTTTATAAGTATGAACAGTAGAGTGAACACGTTCGATCAATGAAGAACTAAACCCACTTAAGGACATGGTGTTGGATGCTTCTGAAATTATTTTTGAGTGTGAAAGGTTTGTTCTCGTAGCTTTGCTGTTAGCTGTTTCGTGAGTACTATTTGCTCAAGGCTTTTACTTTTGTCCCTTGTAAGAGAACTTACCATTACGGAATAATCCCTACATATTGGATGTAGACATTGCTACTTAAAAAAAATGTTTATTTAACTAGCAATGGGACGGTGACTAACTAGATAATGGTAGTGGTGAGAAAGCCAGATAACATTAAAACAACACAAACTTTTTCCACTGCTTGAAACCCAAACTGTGGTTTTATTTTGAAAAGGACCGAAATCTGGTTCCAACTCGTCGTTATAGAAACTAAAGGAAAGAGAAGTGGAGAGAGTTGCAGACGTTCTATTTCAGTGCAGAATTGAATTTGGGAAAGAGCCAAACGAGTGTTTTTTTCTTCATCTGCTGCTGGCGTAAGCTGTTGTGGTTAAGCTCTCTGGAAAGAGATTGAGTTACCATTATGTCTTAGACAAAGATAGAGAGGTGGAAAGGAAGGTAGAATGTAAGAGATAATAACGTAATGAAAGAACAGAGGATGAAATGTGTGCGGGTGATGGAAGGAGAAGAAATAAAGAAGAAAAGGGAGTAGAACTCGTGAAAGAGAGGCAGATGAGGTACGAGATCATAATGACGAACAAGTTTACTCTTCGATGTAATCTCTCCCGTTATTGACAACAAAAGACTGGAAAATCGAACACAATTATTTTACGATAAATAACGGAGAGGATGGAGTGAAGGACGATACAAGGATCAACTTATTGAAAGCCATCACAAAACCTAAAATGAAAAAAAAAAGAATTTCGAAATTTCTTTTATAAGTGAAGAACTGTTTGGTTGTTCTTAATCAAGTTTCAATTTTCGCTTCTTCTTTGATGTTCGAAACCAATCATTAGACCAAACTAAATTCAGTTACATAATGTTAAAATTTTCATAACTGAAATTTGTTTTAGTTAAGAAAAGCGAAAAACAATTTTAAGAAATTTCACAGATTGCTCTCAAATATTGTGAATGCGATTCTCCTAAGTGCTGTCTTGTAGTTTTAATTATGTTTTGGAATTTGAACTTGTAAACGCAAGAAATAAAAGAATCTTTAGGTTATTTTCGTTCTCTTTGTAATGCGGACATCACCGAACCTGTTTTCGTCAAGTATGCATGTTCACGCAGTTTTAGAGATTCTGAATAATAAACTAGATGTATTAATATATTAAAGGCGTGCATGTCAAAATGTTCTTTAAATCAAAACTTCTAAAAATCAGAAAGTCAAAAAGGCTCCTACTGTATATGGATACATAACCATCTCACTCTCTGTTTTCATGTATATCGACTAATTTTAAAAACTTATTTGCACCTGCAACCATAAACAATAGTCAGTTGTACTCACAATATATGTTTCATCAATAACATATATTTGTATTTTAAAAAAATGGCACTAAAACATTTTAAGTTTCAATCTATCATGTGTTGTCAATGGTTAGTACTTGACATTAGCACTTCAAAGAGCAAATTGAGGCTTACGGTTAATTTCAAGGCGTAGCAGATTATTCGCAGAACCAAATGAACTGATGTTATGAGTGTGGCTACACTGGTCACTTTGCATTAGACTGTCATAAATAAAGTAGACAGAGATGCACACACGTATCTTCCTAACGATGATTGTACGCTCTTAGGAATAAGTCAACGGTCATGAAAAAAATCACCCTTGCGATCATGATCACTCTTAGTCCTGTCAGCGTTTAAAAAAAAAGTTTGATATTGCTAATTACATAGTTTCTTTTCCTAATTACGCAGATCAATAATGATTAGTGGATATACACGAAGGCAAAATTATTAAATATACACTGCAATGCTAAATCACTGAAGACTTTTATAAACACTGAGCCGCCGTAGCTCGGTGGTAGAGCCTTGGCGTAGTGTTCGGAAAGTCCTGGGTTCGATCCCAGTGGCCACCCATCCTGACTGAGGTTTTCCCCGGGTTTTCCTGTTAAACCGGGCAAATGCCGGTATGACACCTTCAACATAGGCCCTGTCCGACAACTTCCTGAACCCTGTCCCGTCTCCTATCCCGTCCTAATCATTAGATATCTAAAGACCATAATTAAAAATTTCAATTCAACATTTCTAAACATATCGATTAAAGCTGTATAGGTTTATCATGCTTGGTTTTCTGGATTGAGCATTAGCCTTTAACATGTTACTGGATATCAAAATGATTAATATGCACAGATCAGATGACGAACCAATAAGAGTTTGCTGATTATAATTCGCAACGAAGTAACTAAAATGATAAGTAGCTCATATAGAATATAGAATTTACATAATTTTGAAACACGATAATATATGTATTTATTGATTGGAAAATAGAGCACACAGTCTCCCTGATTCAAATGCGACAAACATCGAGAGATGATTGTTCACATCCAAATAAAAACACAATTCATTTTTTTAAATCAACACATGCATATTTTCAAGACAAGAGACAGTCAAAATTTTCGTTGCATAATTACTAATATTTCGACAATTAATAGCACTTCGCATTAGCAATCACAATTGAAGTTGTACCACAAACCTTATTGAATATATATGTTAACTACTATAGTCACTTCTTCAAAGCTGGGCTATATAAGGACATTTTGTGAAATGGCAGCTAAACTAACATATGTAGCTAGGCATGAAAGGTAAAGTTTACTGCGTTCATATCTTATTTTTACAACACGACAGTAAAGTTTTAGTTTTCACATATATTCTTGAGAGAATCAAACCGAATTCTAATGGGTGCAAAATAGGCCCCTTTAGTGTAATTTCTAATTAACTAAACATTGTTACAGAAATGTGCTAATCAGATTACCTAGGCCGACATCATGGGTACCTGCGTTTGAAAGAGCAGACGGAACTTAAAATATGTCACAACTGGTAAAGTCTATTAGACATCTCTCTGCATTTGTGAACGATATGTCCTTCTCTCGTGACACAGAAATCTCTCTCCCACCCGACTTCCAGTAGAGATATCTGAAGCTAATCGAGTGTCTGAAATACAAACAACATTACCAACTGCACAGTGGGGACATGTGCATAGCGCTCAGAATCCTGCAGACTGTGCAACACGAAGGATAAGCCCCAACGCAGTTCTGTGTCACGCCTTGGAGTGGAATGGTCCTAGTTTCGTAAAAAATCCAAAGCTGAGCACACTTGAGCCAGTTATATTTGATCAAGTGGCAGGGTATAAGCAAATAAATCATAGTGTTACTGCACTGTACTGTCTTACATTGAGCGACTTAATTAATCAATATTCTTCATTACCAGGATTAGTGCGTGTGGTAGCTTGATGTCGTCAGTTCACCAGCAACTGTAGAACAGCGGCACAACAACGGAATAAGGGAGTGTTAACGTCAGATGGGTTTAATCGAGCTTTACAATGTATAGTGCGTCAAGTGCAAAGTGAAATTTCTTCTGCCGAGATTCAGTGTGTACAACTCGGTAAAGCATTAACCTCTAAAAGTTCGATTTTGTGTTTAAAACCCTTTCTTCATGAAAGTAGCATTCTACGATTTGGTGGGCGTTTACACAACTGTAATATTCAAGTAAACAGCCTCTTTTTGATCCACGGAATTAGAGACAAATAGTGAGCATCTTAATACGCTCCACGGAAGGCCGTAGTTAATCTTAGTTACCATGAGACAGAAAGTCTGGATTATCGCAGCCAGACAATTGGTTCATCGCATTACTAAGCAATGTACGATTTGTTACCGATAGCGGGGTAACACCACCGGCCACCTCATGGGTAATTTACCAGCCCATCGTGTGAATCCGCAGCGTGCTTTTCTCGCTACTGGAGTTGATTACGCAGGACCTACTGAGAAACTCGCGCGGTCGTAAGCAAACCCGGCACAAGGGTTGTATTGTGAATTTTGTATGCTTTGTCACAAAATCCATTCTCTTGGAGCTTGGATGAAATGACACCCTCTTTCTTCTCAGCTTCAAAAAGATCCGCATCAAGACGAGGGCTTCCACAGGATATTATTTATAGTAAACATATTCGTAAATGCGAAAAAGGGGATGGAACAAATTCTGAAAACAAGTATTTACAATGGTAACAGTGATATTGTTTCTTCCTACATTAGTTCTTACAACATTAATTGACATTCCAATCGTCCCTCCGTTCCATACTTTGATGGGTTATGGGAAGCCAAGAGTGAAACATGTCAAACGCCACCTGAAGCGTGTGTTCGGTAACGTAGTGCTCACTTATGAGGAGGTTTACACTACGTTGTCACAAATTGAAGCATGTAATTCAAGGCCCTTAACAGCCTAATATAACGACCCCAGTGACTTATCCGTATTAACACCGTGGCATGTTCGTATTGGGGATTCATTGTTAGATGTACTAGATTCGAATATTGTGTATTGCAAGATGTATATTCTGAAACGGTGGCAGTTTGTTCAACTGTTAGTCCAACATTTTTTAAATATTTGGTCACGTGGACAAATTTCCTAAATCCAACAATGTCCTAAATGGATATATAAAGTGAAAAACATGAAAGTGGAAGATAACAGTGTTTGTAAATGAGCCCAACATCCCGCTTCAACAGTGGTGCTTAAGTAGAGTAGTACAATGCACTTAAGTAATGATGTAATTGTACAAGCAGTTAATATCAAAACTGCTAAGGGCACGTATAAGAGGCCAATGGTAAAATTATCAGTAGTACCATTCAGTGAAAATGATGATGGTTAGTGTTGGGTATAATATATTAAAAAAAATGATGTTTGTGCATTTGAATTCAAAGTGTTAAGCGCTATTAATTTTCAATTTTGTGCCTTTACATGTACGCATACTATATCCGTAGGTAATGTGATATGTAATAGTTAAAAAAAAAATATTCATGGTTTGTTGGACAGATGTTTCAAGGCCGGATGTTTGAACCGACTTGGGAATTTGTATAATTTATTAACTGAGTTGCTCTAGTAGTTCCGCGTTTGCTCATCACAAGGAAATCTTTTGTTGTTAGTTGTAGGGTCAGAGTTGTAGTGTGTGTGTCGTTTTAAGAAGTGGATGCAGCGTCTTTACTTACCCCCTTAATTTTTAATTCAAATAAAAGTATATGGGGAATGGCTACCTTATTTAATTTAACAGTCCATTCTCGACTAGTGTGTAATTTGGGTAAAACCGTCATTATTTCGTGAAGCTGCGCTGTATGGATATTCCAGGTAAAATTCGTAGAGCATGACATGCCCCATGTGGTCATCCTGCACTGCCGTGATCAAACAAAACCTACACTACGAGAACATGGAGTAGACCGTTCTCGGTCTACACGCAGCTGTACAATCAAGTGCCCTGTATGACTAACCTATAGCACGTGTTATCTACTTCACTATTCGCTCGTCAGATGGCGTAATTGCAGCGGCCATCGCATATACGACATTATTTATGGGATAAGCTGATATGTAAGCCATATACGTAATCCATAAACTGTAATTCCACAACAACAGAATCAAAAAGATACATTTCAGTAACATTGATTTGACAAAACAACATAGATTACATATATTAATCATTTTCGTAAAATTTAACATTTTTAAAAAAAATAAAAAATTGCTACGGCATACTTTAGGATGAACAAGGATTAACTATTGAAATGAAGCGCTTGACAATAATGATTCATACATGGTGTTCTATTATGATAAATTTGTGCTGAGATGTGAAATTTTCAGGTTATCGATCCGAGTTGAAGCAAATCTAACAGCACAATAGGGAGTAATCATGCCAGCCTAGCATCGATTCACCGAAGAAAAAGACATGAAAAAGAAAAGAAGAATTTCCAATACAACCGTATTGAGGTTGATGGTTTCTATTATGAAAGAAATATCGACTTTCAGAAGCATAACAAGTCTAAAAAAGCAGGAAGAAAATAAACGAGAAAATGTCCAAAAGAACTGTGATAAAAAGAAGATGTATCTATAAAAAAAAACATGTTTGTCTTTCTCGCTTTTCGTTTTTTCCCTAAGTAGAAAGAATGCGGATATGATGTCAGTCTACATCGAGAAGACGTGAGTTAGCTCATCGAAGTGTTATTGAATTCTACACTATAAAGAAAGAGTACAGAGTTCTCAATTTTTCCTTTAAGTAAATCATTGTTCGGAATTCTCTACGACTTATAATTGGAATTTTCCGAGAAATAAATCAAAGACTTTCGAATTGTAAAATTGGAAGCTATGATCTTATACCCTCGTGAAAAGTTGGCGCGAGCCGTCAAATACTATAAACATCTTAGAAAAACTAAACGACTGGTTTCCGGATGAAAGAAACATATCTCCTAATTGTATAAGTCGTTATTATATTCGCCACTTATCGAAATTGTCGTTGCAGAATTTCCTTTCATAATCTGGAATTTCTCTTTGGTAATGAGTTAATTGGAGGAAGAGACGAAATAGGAAAACACAGGAGCAGGATTCAGTTAAAACACGATCATCATCGCCTTATTTGGAACTTCAGTATCAGAACGTTGTTTCCAATCCAATTTCTTCAACTCTACCTTCCAAGAATACAGTTTTATCCATTGTTCACACCTAGTCAAATCAATTTATATAATATTTCGAACATGCATTAACAGTCGCATGTCAAATGGGTGGGGTGGGGGGTTCGAGCCAGACCCCAGTCTAGTTTTTGTTAATAACTTCTGTAATTTTCTGAGTTAAGACTTGAAACTTGATGACATTTAAAATATGTCCTTTCCGGGCATAATAATCCCACAAAACTTCTCACCCCCACCAAACAGAAGAGTAACAAATATAGTTTCTATTGCATGTCCATGAATTCCTAAGCATAAACGTTCGTTTTCTCAGTAAACGCGTACTTTATTTTGTCGTTGTTTATTCAGATTTCCCGCAGATGGCAGGAAAGCTATATTTAGTAAATGTTCCTGTGCTTTTATATAAGAAGTTTGATAAGATGGTAACATATCTTAGAGGATAGTATAGTTAAATTTCACTCAATAAAATAATTGTTGCTTTAATCATTTTGTTTGCGCTTGTCTTCTTGTAACAAGTGGATATCCTTCAGACACACAGCAAATGTAGACGATATTGCCATTAGGAACTGTCAAAGTGTTGTCTGCAAAGCAAAATGTATTATTTTTTTCTTAAATTAACAAATTTTAAGTATTAATTCATTTGTATATAAGAACTTATTTTGTGTGCATATCGATACCTATTCTAGTATTAATTCTACATTCATATAATGTAAATTGGAGTTATATTTTGTATCATCCGTCATTACAGAAAAGAGAACAGTTTCAGATCCAGAATATTCATGAGTAGGTGGAAATAAACTAGGAGTGTAGTCCTGCTATCCTAGTAGGTGGAAATAGACTAGGGGTATTTTCCTGCTACGTAAATGTTTAATATACATTTATCATATTTGACCTCATATTGCTTATTTGTATCATAACAAATTTACACCGTTATCCCCAAAAATTAATATTTGTAGATAAAATATGTTGGTTTTGAAAAAAAAAATCGAAAACTTTTGTTATAAAAATTGTTGAAATAATGCTATAAAGCAAAGCATTTCCCTTCGAGTGGTCGCCTGTCCCCATGCCCCCTCCATGGATTCGCCACAGATAAATAAATCAGGTCGATTTGTAAACAAATCGATACGATTTCTTGGATAAATTGTTCAAATAATGCTTTAAAATAAAGCACTTTCCATTGAGGAGGTGCGCATCTCCCGTGCCCCTCTCTGACTACGTCACTGAAAGATAATAAAATACGTATATTTACCCTATATTCTTATAGGACATTCAATTACACATTTCCCTTTCCTGATTCCTTTGTTGTAAGGCTAATTACAATAATCGGATGTTTAGGGCGCGGAGCGCCCCCAACTCTTTGGTATTTATCGGTGCAAATTTAGCAATGGTATGTGACTGTTACTTTTGGGCAGAGGCTTATGAGCACTCACAATACTTTATATAATGTAACATGTATTAGCTTTTATGGACACATCTTTGTGCGTAGATTGCTTATGGACGCACCCCTATATATGGACAATTTGTTTCGGAACACCCTATGAGTGTGTAATATTGTGCACACGCTATACTTCTGAGAAAATATGATGCTTGACTCTCCAGGACACCCTCATTAGTGTCAAGATGACAAAACTCGCTATAAATAAGTGTTCAACATTTCTGCAGTGGTGTTACTGTCGTTCAAATACAGATAGATTATATCAAAAAATTATGTAGGGCTGTTAAGTCTTGGATATGAAGCAGCCTTTTTTTCTAGAGTGAATACAGTGTTATTTAAGGAAATGAAAAGAAGTAACCAAATATGTAAATAAAATTATATATATATATATATATATATTTCAAATCTTTAGTTAATGCAATCTGCGGCGAAATAATTTGAATTTTCCGGCCGTATTGGAGGAATGAAGTTTTATTGACTTACAGAGAATAAATAGTATAAATTATCGGTATTTAAAGGTTATCTCATAGCGAACCCTATATCTCTGTTAACAAGCATCGATTGCACGACTTGGTGAGACAAATGACGTAGGATGATATAAGGAATATAGGAAATCATGTGAGGTTTAAAGTGACGATCGAAGGAAGAAACTACGTCACAGACAGTTCTTATAAAAGGCCAGTCACCGAATCAGTCAGGATAAATTGAGAAGCAGTATTAGACGAGATTACATCGAAACAGCGGTTATTACAGAAGAGGTCAGTCGTGAGGCAAGAGTGGATCCAATAATTAGCTAAAATATAGGCTGGCAGAGCCTGGTATCTAATAAAGTTTGGAGAAGCCACCTTCAAGTCTCTATATCGAAGGTTATTCATGAGACAAACCAGGCAGAGCAGCAGTACCCTGGTCGCGACGGAGAAACCCTAGAAATGGATGTGAACCAAGGATCTTCTAAATGTTTGGCCGCCACTATACTGCTCATCAGGCTCCATGATATGTGAGGGTTCACTTTAGTAGTGCACGGTCCGTTCCTTGTACTCAATGGACGACATTTCGTCCAATCTGATTTGCTCGGCATAAGATCTTAATGGACCAAATAAAGTGCTATGCTCCCCAAGTATTTCCTGTTATTTTCATTGCTTAGGTAATGTTCCCAAATCGCCCTTTCACACATTAGTTCTTAAGTTGTGATCGGAGACACCCTAAGAATGTATAAAGACTGAGCTATAAGAAATTCTAGTTAGAACCATTCACTCGTCATTATACATATCTTTCTCATGACTAGTGTTCGTAATTTTGTGACCCAAAATGGCTAGAAATCTGTATAATTTTATTCTCGTAAAGTTACCAAATTATTATTAGAATAGAGCGCTAGAATTCTGCGTGACGTTTAATAGTGCGTATTGCAGTTTTCATATATGTAGTGACATGCTATTTTGCTTGGTCCTGTCATGATGTGACAGTAGCTAGAAACTGATCTTAAAAGAGGAAAGCTACCATATCTTGTAGTTGCGTAGTAAGCAGGCACTGAAGATTTGTGTTGTGCTTGTTATAATTATGTTCCGAAAGGAATTAGAGTTAGGTGATATATTATGATTAAGGAAGGTTTTATTGTTTTGTTTCATATATTTGTGTTGTTGTGAGATATACAGCTCGATAAACTTTTATCGCAATGGACATATAGTGTACCATTGTACTATTTTTTATTTTATGTATTTATTTATTTGGTAAATGGGGCGAGTGCTTTAATTCTGATCAGTGTTACCTATTAAAAGACCAACATACGTATTTCAATCTCTTCATTCCAATTGCCTAAGAAGCTATGTTTAGGAAAGTTGAAGATCATTTTTATTTACAAAAATATTATATATATACAACATAAAAGAGATAATAATGTTTGTTTAAGGAAGCTTATTTGTCTGTTATGATACAAGTGCAATAACAACTTATATGTAAGATACGTTTTTCTTTTATAATATTTAAATTCTGATGGAAAAAACTTTTAAAAGGAACTTGATCTACCTTTACTTTTCTACTTTTGCTCTGGAAGATGTATACGGTATATGTGCAGTTAAAGTATTAGGGGTATATGTGCATAAAATAATGTTATGAACTTGCGCAGGATTACCACTAACGCCCCAGTTTCGTCAGGTTGAGTCCAGTGAAGGAATGGTTTCTAGACAGACTTTTATGTGCACTTTTTGACCTTAGGAATGTATTCGGAGGTGCTTGGAGATGAAAATAGGAGACGTCCCGGGGTCTGCAAGAGAAGCTAACTCCACGCCATAGCCAAATATGGCCCTTGTCTTGGTTTTTTGCTTATATCTCGATAATGGTGTGTTATAGCAAAAGCACCATTATATAGTAAAATTAAGCTGACGAAATTTGGAACAAAATTGTTCATATTCAATTTTTCCTTATCTCTAACCGTTTACAAATGAAGGGGTCGTGTGGAGATAGTGCCAAACCACATTATCTCACTTTTGAGAAAATCCATTTTGAAAGTTTAAAGGAATCCACAAATCGTGCTTTGTTATCGGCGACCAAACTGATGGTTGTAATATGTTATTTGATCCATTGTAAGCCCAGTAACCACACTGGTGTTGCTACGTGATATTATGCGCCTACATATTTTTTACATTTATTTTAGAGGGGCTAAAAAAATATGTTATTTGGCACTTTATTAACCCAGAACTTAAGTATTGTACCTGAGATTTGACACTAACATTGGCCACAATTTAATAGATTTTCCAGAGTAAAAAAACTAAATTAATATGTATTTACAAAGTATTTTGATTATTGTTTATAATGTAGATATACAAAATACAATGACTACACAAATACAAAATACAAATACATACCAAATACGAAAATGGAAAGAACAAGTGAGCAACACAGAGATTTGTTCTAAAATTACTGTTTATAGCAGGAAATACGTTTCCTCCCTTTGTTGCTTATTAGTTCGCCAAACATGTCTAAAAGTAGGCAGATTTGGAGCAGCCGCACAAAATACCCTTGCATTTGGAAAATTTCAGAAAGATAATATCATTGATTTTTACATTGAACTAGGACACAATTTTATTGAGTGAGAAAGCATAAAACTCTGAGCACGATACTCTTGCTTTTTTCATTGTAATAATCGAGATTAGGTTAGGTTGTTTTAGAAAGTTACAGTAGTACTATGTACGTACTACTCGTAAGAATACAAAGAAGGCGTACATTTTCCAGGAACCTGAGTGACCTGGTTTGGGTGCTAGCGTTCATGAAAGTAAGATTCCGAAGCTAACATACTTCTACAATATCAATATTGAGATTAGAAACTGCACTGGATTAAAAGCCAGTACCTTATCATTCAATAATACAAATCCTCTGGTTAGTTAAAAGAGACCAAGGTTGGTGATCTGACGAATATCTTTTAAGACTCAAAATAATAGCTTACATCGGTATGCAACCTGTTAACGTAAGTTGCAGCGAATGCAATAGGTGTCCATGAAAAGAAAACCAAGCATAGCCTTGTTTGAATGAAAGGAAATATAACGAACAAGAAAATTAAAAATAAGCAAAAAAAAATCAGCCTATAATATCTGACATAGCTGTTTTTCTATCGTATGAGAGAAGTATTGACTTCCAGGAACGAAAAGAAACTTCTTGAAGCACACATAGAAGAAAATACAAAAAAAAAAAATTACTAAAAAAAAGTAGGATGAGAAAAGAGCTAAGATTGCAAGAAATAAAAGGAAAAAACTCTTACAGGTGGTTGGGGAGATTGCTTAGGTCTACCATTTCTGCGTTTTGACTCCCTGCTTTACAAAAAGTTTCCAAACTCAGTTGAGATGCCAATTAGAGTTGAGAGAGCGTTGTTAAGATGTGTTCTGAACTTTTTTTTTATTATGCGATTCCTTTCTATATCTCTAGTACTGATATAAATAGAATGTTCACAAGCAATGCATATCAAAATGTTCTTTGAGCAATAAAAGAACAAGCACGCTTACAATGTTGTACATACGGATATGAGAGTTTTGGGTGCACCACTGATTTAACCACCTTTTTATAAAAATAGAGAACAGAAGTAAAAGTTCTACAAAGCTATCGATGTTAAGATCTAGAGTCAATGAAAACTAGTTAGGAAATAGATTCCATTACTTCAGATGGAAGTAGCTCTAATTGACTGTACTAAGAATGGGGAATATTACGAAATTGAAATAATCTCTATTCCAGAATATGAATGGCATTTGTTTGTGATATCACAATGTTGGCATATAGAAATTTCGGAAACTCTGAACTTCGGAAGTTCAAATTTTGGAATGTTGTAGTTAAAGGATTTCAGAATGCTAAATACTCCGAGGGAATTCGCAACATTAGAATAACGAAAATTGGACTTGATTTCATTTCAGCAAGGTTAATCAAGGAGTACAAGAATTGACAAAAAATCTTATACAAGACAAAAACAGTGACTAAATAATAGAAGTCAAAAACTTATATACTTGTACTCTGAAAGCATAAATTTGGAAACGTAAAAAATATGGAATATCGGGATTTCGGAAATCTGAAATTCTCTAAATGTTTACCTTGAAAATACTATGCTAAAAGTTTGAAATATTATCATTTGGAAAGCCAGAAGAATATTGTTTTGCACATCCGGAATGTTGAAATTTGTGAAATCGCTACGGTTTTTTTGAAACTTAGGTCTATGTTTATAAAACGTATTGGTTGAAAATGAGGCAGGTAATATTGAAAGAATAAGAAATATGTATTACTCCGCCTGCGTGTTCACATAAAATATGAGTAAAAGGTAAACCAGCTGACACAGCAATTGAAGAAGGGAGGAGGAATAGAACGAATTGAACACACCCAATTCATGTAAGGAGTGAGTTGAATTTGGAATACAGCCAACAATTTCTTCCATCTTCTTCTACTTCTGGCTTAAGCTGTTGTGATTAGATTCTCTCCAAAGAGATTGAGATATCGTTGTGTCCTTGTACAACGATCGCGAAACGAAAAGGACACAGACTGAAAGGCACCTACGTAGACTTCAAGAACGAAATAAGGATATAACGATGCTGTGCTGTGTCTATAAGCAGAGAAAGAAAAATGAAGAAAAAGAGGGATACAATGTAAAGCATAATTTCTTCCTTCTACTGAATATGGAACCTTTTTTATTTTAACTAATAAAAGACCGAAAATGAAAGGTTTTCTGCTTTGCACAACAGAGATATCAAATAGGTAGTAGATACAAAATCTAGTTGATACTAATTGAAAATCGATTCACGATGTTATACATAATAAGGCCGTGACTGGAAAAAAGGGGGCACATAGCCTTATATCGGTTTCAATGAATCTCCATGATTTGTTATGTAATTTGTAAAGTTTCAGGTACGATACTTTTAACTCTAGAGATGAGGAGAGAGGTGTGAAGGAAATTGTAGACAGCTGATTCTTGTATCGTGTTCTACGTATGTTGCGGCAGTTAGCTTATATGTAAGTGAAGGGATAGTTTTGAATACTATAGGAAGAAAATCGAAACCGAATAGAAGGTTTGTCTTATAAAAAAATATCCTTATTGCTGATCAGCTGATAAAGAAGAGCAGGAAGTTCATGTTCTTGTTTTCGTTAGATCTTTGTGTTTCTTTCTTGCTTGTATTTAATACTTTGTTCGACATACGTGTACGTGTGTTTTCATTGCAGGTTATATGCATTCAATAACCATTTCTCGACTTGTTCATTGCTTAAAGTTGGGCACAAAACGAGCACAAACATTGATATCATTAAACCACTATACTCTGTTAAATGTATATTACAGTAATGAAAGAAAGAAAGATTCAACACAGAATCAGTGAAGAAATGTTAAAAGTTTCTCTTGTGGAGTACTATAGTATCCAATTGTTAATGGAAGGAACGATCAAAAGCAATCGCATATCCTTTCGGGGAGAATTGGTTGAATATTTACTAACGTTTTATCCAAGTTAGTGCTTTTCTAACAAGAGGACGAACACTTTCTGGTAAAGTGGAGTCCGAATCATACCGGTAAAAGATTTCCCACAGGAATGGAACCATGACCACACGCATAAAAAAAACAGCGGACTATCCTCTCGGTCAACAGAGGCTTCATCTTCTGCAAGGAGTATAGCTATGGAATGGTCCGTCGTGGGGGAGAGAATTCGCTATAACTGACCATAAGAATGAAGCAAAATAGACATTTGTTGATTGTATGGTAAAGACAAACAATGTTGTATGCTTCCTCACGCTGTCTTTCATGATCGGTCTCCTGACCATGCAGCGTAAAGGTCTGTTACGTTTTCATTTTTCAACGGACTGTCTACAAGAAGTAGACTATCAGCACCAGATTTCAGACTAGGTTTCGATATAAGCTCATCGTTATTTACTTTGTGAGTACAAGGCACACTCAAGGGTTACCTAATCCTCCAGTGAACGTATGTAGATCAGTAACGTGAGCGGGAATATGCCCCGTACGTATCGTACTACATTTCTAACGTTAAACAGTTCATTAAAATTATAAGAAGCATCTCCATTTATATTAATTTTTATGATGGAAATTGCAAATACATGTAAAATACCAGAATGCAAATGAATAATTACATTTAACACAATTATTTCCTTATAGTTAAACTATAAGGTTAGCACATGTACATTTTCTCCTCTTTAATTATTTAAATAACGTAAGTGTACCGATTATGTCCCGGGTCCCCAATATGGCCCACCCTCATATCTCTTCAGCTTTGCGTTGGTACTACTAGATCTCACCGTAATACATATTCTCATGACAAGAGAAAGCATTCTTGTGCGACTCATTTGTTTGCAAATGGCGTGAGCGGCAGCAGCTGCAGTTGAAGTGGCATATTGAGCAAGAAAATATTTTGCTGTCATTTTAGCAAAGTAAGTAATGTTTCGTTTCAGTATCTATTGTTGAAAACCTAATCAGTATAATGCATGGATAATGTAGCTATATGAGCATACATGAACACAAAATGTCTGTGACGCAATGTATTGCATTGTGTAACTAGCAGGCGCCAGAAAAAAGTAAATAGGTTAATAGTGCGCAATATGGCCCACCGTCATATTGAGCAAAATGCAGTCATAACTGTTTTAAATGAAAAAAAAAATGATATTTGAAATGTTTGTACTGAACACTCATCATCATAATGTTTAGTAGTCAAAACAAAGATAATGCTACGTAATAAGGAAGCTATCAATTTCAATTCAAAGATAAGGCTAAACCCAAAAGAAAGCAAGTGTCATCACGTTTGAAACGACCATAAATTCAGCAACGGCTTCTAATAGTTCTGAAGAACTGACACTGAGTTGCACCAAATCTTGTGCATCTTGGTTTTGTTACCTTTGTCAGGCACACAGAGTTGCAGACTTGAGTCTTTGCGTATCGTAGCGCAAATACGTTCATGAAGAGCGTGTTTGAATCACTGCATAAGATCACGGGCTATTTCTTTGTCCCTCATTTGAGACATGCCGACCGAGTAGCCGTGCGATCTAAGGAGTTAGTCCCAAGACTCGAAGGTCCCGGGTTTGAGTCGAGGGGCAAGGGTGTCTTCTAACTAGGGTCATAATCTATCGTGACGAGCCAGCGTTAACAGTTACTAGATTGGCCAATATAAAATAAAGTTTACCAAAATTATATTATGTGAGACATGACGTTTATTTTTTTTTTTGTGTTACACTTCTTATTTATTTATATTTTATCTTCTTGTACATTCACTTGTTTTCCAAAAAAAATGGCATTTTGTATTAATACAATATTCTTGGTTTTGCAATGGCATATAAATTATGTATGCTTGTAGTGTACGCTCAGTATGTAGCATATATGAGTAATACAGAAAGATTACACATAACTTTTTTGCCATACGCTCTTATTTTCTATAGCGGGCCATTTTGGAAACACCATGTTCCCAATATGGCACACTGCCAACATTTTAATTTTCTATTTATTAGAGTTTTATACGTCATAATATTTACTTTTTTCATTTGCCCAAATAGTCTCCCAAATTGATAGTTCAGTCGATTCGCATGAATAAATAGTCTTTCTTTGTGAAAAACATCAACAAAGTTAAGGTGGGCCATATTCGGACCTCCTACCTTACATTCTTACAACAATAATTTCATGAAGATAGTAATTTAGAGCCATCTTTCATTTATAAGGGTCAGTCAGTGGTAACAGGAATCCTGTTCAACAATGAAACTGTGTGCTCACTTTAACAACAATCCCTGTAGATGTTCCCATAGTGCTATCAGTAAGTCAAAGGCAGCTCTGTAAAAGGTGAGCAGATTCGGCAACAACCGTTCAATTACTGTACATTTCACTTTAGCGTTCGAGTTTAACCGGCGACAATGCAATACCCGGTTCAGCTCAGCAAAGAAGGCATAAAAGCATGGGAACATATTCACGCTATTAAAGGGTTACTGGAGTGTTTCCGGGGAATCTTTGTAACAGGTCTTGGGCAACATTGCTGATATGAGGACCCACTTTATCAAGCAGTCAGACGACTGCGGACGATAGAAAACCTGGTTTCTTTAATTTACTGACCTGACGCAGGTGTATATAAAAGTTTTGTATAGCGCATGCTAATAACTTTAGCACGTATCTAACACAATTTTATAAGCATAGGGGCCCTTGTAACCGAAGAACAATATTAGAAGCGCGTGACCGCAGGAACTCTGCATAGCCTTCGATTTTTCCTGTGGTGGAGAGTGGGGGTTCTTCCACTGCTAACTTTTCTGCTTCGTTTCTGGTTCATACAAATGGCACACGAATTCATCTCTCTTGACAATTCCGTACACAAAATTACTGCTTTCCTAGCTATATCAGGGTAGTATCTGTAGTACGCTTCCGGCTTCCCATCCCAAATTGCTCTTGTTCTTCGGTCAGATTGTGGGGAACTCACTGTGATGACACCCTGCGATAGTGAAGGCGTTGTTTCATGATGTTATACACCGTGATTTTACTTTTCCCTGTAGTATGTGCAACGTACTCCACTCTACACTGTTGATCCTGTTGAATGTGATCATTCACACGCTAGATTAGGTCACCCGTTGCGACTGTGACAGATGGCTAAGCCACGGATCGACCTAGAGTGACGTTCGTCCTTCGCAAAACCTCCGACTACACTCTTTCACCCGGGAAAGAGACAAACAATGTTCCTTCTACAAAGATCTCATTCGACGGTAAATGTCTCGCGTACCAGCGCTTTCCGCCACCAGGAAATACACGACTCCTCACTATTATTCCTTACTGGAACCCATGATATACCGGACCACAAGTCACTGCACACCTGTTGCTTGCTAGTTATTGTGGGAGATGCTATGCTATGTTTATAATCTATTGTAGAGTAAGAATGTAAAATTATAAATATTATTTACAAGTGGAATCTTTATATACAAGTTAGGTGCTAAGGCTTAAATCCTAAAAGGTAGATACAGGGTTAACATGTTCGGGATCTTATAAATTTGTACTAATGCCAGAAATTCTGGAACTTTGTAATCATATGCCTACCCAATACCCATGTCAGAGGAAGTGCAGTGCTTTCTCCTATGTTTCCCAAGGTTTGAATATTTACTGCGTCTCCCTGAGCAAATCGACGTTTCTATAAAAACATTGTCTAGTAAATTGTATTGTTTTTCTACTACATTATTACTACACAACACGTAATAAACATGGTATAGTTAGTACACTTCTGATGACACCTTGGAGTCAACAGAATAAGCGCAAATAAAGTAGCATAACCTATATAATTATATTGCCTTCCGAAAAATAAGACAAGCAATCCTTCGCAGGCACTAGGCTGAGCTAAAGATTCCTGAAGGTTATATAACTTCAATTCTTTTCAGGCACTTTTATGTTAATGCAATTTAGAAGGTGTAAAATATGTCTTACGTTTTTATTGTCTCTGTTGAAAACTGACTAAGTATTACAAAACAAATAGATCTCTTGCTTGTTTTCTTTTAATTTTTTACTGAATTTTCGTGTCAGTTTTTCCCTACATTACAACGCTGTTCTTTGAATTTCCACTGCCAAATCATCTACTTTGTCACAGTAAAAAAGAACAAAAAAAAAAAAGAAATTTAAACCCTTGGGTTATGTTCTGTTTTGAAACGAATTCAATGGAAATTTTAGAATGATGTTGTATTGCTTTGAAGAGCATTTCTTTTATACAGTAACATCTCTTCAAAGAAAGCTGAAGAATAAAAGTTTTTTGAAAAGACAGATGGCGTGAACGTCTGCCAGAGCTTCTTTTATTTTGACAGGAAGGAACAAAACAGGAAGAATAATGGAAACCATTTGTCAACGACCTGGGGGGTATGGAAGCCAAGAAAGAGAATAGTTCGCCTGGGAAAATAGAAGCGCCTTTCCTGTGTATTTCGTCTAGCGGAGGAGTATGTAGGTCACTTTAATACAGGGCCTAAAATTGAGTGGAGTACTCCACACTTTGTGGAACTGTAGAAAAGGAGTGTGGAACTATAATTCTTAAAGTGTGGAGTTGTATTAATGTGAGTACCTTACTTTTCTCGGATTATGCATTTAAACGCGTTTAGTGTGTCAAACTAAGTCTTACTGATTCAATACATTCATTATGCAATGGGTTACTCAATTCCATATAACTGCCAGTATATGATATTAAGCCAGAGTTTAATGTATAGGTGTCTCCTAGATGGCAGGGAAAACCATTGCCAATTTTGAGGTGAAGGAACTTTTTAACTATAATTAGTTTTCAAACGTTTTCGGTTGCATTCATTTAGTTTTAAAATATGCAACTAACTGCACGTTTATCTGTTGTTTCAATAGGACATTACACTTTTCCGATATAATGAAATGTGTTGTTTCGTAGATAAAAATTACACGATCCTTTGAATCCGTTATAGAAATATGTACTACCAGAGATAACATACATCAATAACCGCCAAAAATTTAGCCGAAGCACCGTAGACCCTCAACAACCAATCGTAACCCAGAAAATATTATCCGTTCGTAAGTTTCATGGGGAAAAAATCCGGTTTGTTTCCTGTATTTTATGGTTTAATACAATACAATTAAATATGTATCCTAATGTGTCTTTAAGTTTGTTTGCTCTGATTGTCAAAATTTTCCTACATGATAATAATAATAATATTTTTTTTGGTCGCAGGTAAACATGATGTACTGGACAGAACACTGATTATATGTCAAAACAAATGCTGATTAAACTAGTTTTTCTATACTATATAAAATTTTTACCAGTGTGGAGCTGTGATTTCGTTGTATTTTAGGCCCTGCTTTAATATGTGTGTGACTGGTAAATGGAATTTTATAATTTATATATCGTACTACTTGTCTTGTAGAAATCGTTGTCTGATATCAGTTTTAATTAACACTTGACTCAATTTATGAATTATTCCAATACACGCAATTATAACCTTTCTCCTTAAATTTTCACACATTTGAAAAAAAAATGTTTTAAAATTATTGAAACTGATTTAATCTATTACGAGTATAATCGAAGAGATTAGTGGTCATTCTACATGGAAATATAGTAACCATTTTTAGTTCCTTATGTCTAATTATTGATTTAAGGTTTCCGTTTCTTGAAAGTCCTATCTTTCCCATGTTAAAAAATTACTACATACATCTGTCAATTAGTTTTACCCGTGGAGAGATGCGGTTTGTTCCTGGTCATAGAGAAATTGTTTCTGTGTGCCATCTGCCTATTTTCTTTATTAAAGAAAAGCAATTTATGACTTAAACAATTAAATTTATGTTAACTATTTTTATTCTCAAGTAGGGGTAAAAAGAGGAGAGAGAATAGGAACAACAAGGGGAAAAAACTTGAAGACTTTGCTTTTGAAGTAGAATAGGGTTAGAAGGGAAAGGGGGAAGGAAAGGGGATAGATGGGGGAGAGGGTGATTGACAACCTTGAATCTTTGAGTAAAAAGAGAGGTAAAGGCTGTACTGTGAAAGGATTGTACAATACTGGACGGTTTCTAATTGCAGCTGTGCTTTCTTGAGCAAATGTCTCTGTTACTTTATCGCTCGAAAATAATATTTTCAGCCACTCCAAACATATTCTGCTCGTCTGGTGGGAAACACAATTGTAATTACAAATTATGATTATACGTTTATTTTAATTAATTATTAATTTTAAATATTAATTATTTTTTTAAATTCTAGTAATTAATTTTTAGTTATTTTAATTACGCTTATTTTTTCATATATTTCAACAAAATGTTGATAAGACGTTAATGCAACTTGTATTCCATGCTATTTTGAACTATGGTATAATATATTTTGTTTAATGCACTTCTTACTAATGCTGTGTCAAAATAATATAATTAAAAAATAATAGACTGACACAAATTAATTTTGGTGTTCTCATGTGCACGTTCAAAGCAGATTAAATTTTAAACCATTTTTCAACGAAGTTAGAATTTCGTTTGATATGACGTTAATGTGACGAACTTTCAACTATCACGCATACTCTGTCCTAGATTTCGTTTCACTCTCCCCTTCGAATTTAATTGCTTAAGCATTATAATTAAAAGCAATTTTAATTATTTCTTGTAATTTCAACCTCTATTTACTTTCGTAAGTAACTGTACAATAATTAATTGTTTCGTATTCCAATAGATCCGAATTTGCGCTTGTAACTGAAATTCAGTTTTACATAATTGGGCTTGCCAGACGTACCGGTTTCTCCGAGACAGTTCCGGTTTTGAAGAGATGTCCCGGGGTGCCAGCCGTTTTGGTGTGTTGTTCCGATGAGATGAATAGTAATTGAGTGTCCGTTTATAATTTTAATTGCTAATTTCCGTATTTATTTATTTGTGTTTTGAATTACACACTAGCAACGTTAGGGTCTCAATTACACCTAACTATAATAGTACGAAAGCTTATTACAGTTAAATACAACTTCAGCTTAACAAATGAACGTTTCGAGATTGCATGATAAAAAAACAGAACATATATCTACAAGTTACTATAAAGTAATATTTACTCCCCACATTTCAACACACATTTATACTTATTTTCATTCGTTGTGTGAGGTGTCCCGGTTTTGTCTTTAAAAAAATCTGGCATGTCTAACACAATAAAACTAACTTCCAATCCTCTCTACTCTATCTCTCTTGTTTACACGAAACTGCTCATGAATGCCCTTATCTCCTTCCATCTTTGTCAACGATACAAGGCTATCAAACGCGCTCCCCTTTCCTCGCTCCCTGCGTTATTCTTTTCAACTAAGTCTTCTGCGTATTTTTCTCCCAACCTTTTCCTTCTAACTTTTCCTCTTCTGAAAAGAAAAATAGTTATCAGAAATTTAGTAATTTAAGTCATAAATTGCAATTTGTAAAAACGCAAATAGGCAGATGGCACGCATAGTTTCTCTATGACCAGGGACAAGCCGCATCCCTCTACGTGTAAAACCAGTTGAGTGATGTATGTAGTAATTTTTAACATGGGGATGGCGCCTCGTCTAACACAAGTGTATTCATCTAGCAGTGTCGAGGAGACTGTCTAGTTCGGAATATAGTGGAGGCCGCCATTTTGGACGCGTCACTAATGACTTTTTACGTAACACGTGCATGGTAAATACAACGTTTGCAAGGCCTTAGCGTGATATAGTGGTAAGACGATGGCTTACTGAATAAAAAGCCGAGTTCGAATCTCGCCGGGGGAAGATTTTTCTTCTTTTTTTTCTTTAATTTTGTTTATATGTTCTTATTTATTATTAATAATCCCTTTCTCGCATTTTTCGTAGTTTATCTTAGTTTACTGACCATGGTTCATGGAGGTTAGGTAAGGTTAGGTGTGGTCATGTATCTTTACATTTTCCGTTCTCATATTCCGAACCCGATGCCGACGTGCAGTGGCGAAGCGAAGGACGTGTGAGTGGAGTGAAGTAAGTTTCTTACGCAGCGTTAATCACTCTAAGTGTGTGAAGCCATGTATATCCCGTCAACTATGAAGTGCGCTCAGTGATAATATTTCCTTTAACCATACTAAAAAGCAGTTTAAATCCATCTTTGCTAGGTGATGAAAATAGGATAATGACTGAGGCTGGCATGAGACAATGCTGCCTCATGTTCGTAAAAGGGCGAATAGAATGTTCACGATAGGAAAATGTGTTTGGCCGGGTATAGTGAACGCTGCTCTGGTCCAGAAGTTTGACGGGTGTTCAATAGAAATGCTGATTCACAATTTTAGAGTTTCCTGATGCGTTAGTACAGTTTTCGTGAAATGACCAGCGAAGTGCTAGCTGACAAGAATTCTAATGTAGGAGACAGAATTCTTATTGCTGGAAACATTGTGAACAGCAGTTGATGTCTGAGTAAGGCCCCACGACCTTCTCTCTGCAACTGCTGGATCTTTAGCAACTAACATTCAACTTCTTACCCGCAATACTTCACGTTCCTTATGAAAATGGTAGTTACTTACAGGATGCCTTTCTACGTTTTGAAACAAAAATATAGACATGATTTCGGGTTTAAAGGGAACTAAAAGAAAATAAATACTTATAAGGCAGAAATATTTTTTAAGTCAAAGATAATGACCAACTAAGAAGTCATTAAAGAAGATAAGACGGGGAATAGAAAATAATAGAAAGGTGGAAAGGAATTAATTTTGTTTCACTGAATTTTGCCCCAGGTTGCGTTCTAAATGCTGTGCATATTTTTTGCCCAATTAAAATATCACTGGCTTTTTCCAATATTTATTGTTGTGTGTAACTCGGAAGATTCATTGTCTAACCAGTACTTAATGTGTTCCTGGGTATGCATCTTTTCGAAGCTTCTAATATGTATGTAATATGACTTGTAAATGCATGTTGATTTAATGTTGGATACGGAAATTTCTCGAATCTATACATTAACAGAAACTCTTGGCTTCTTGGTTTACGTTGTTGCCGGTCGGGTTGCCGAACGGTTTGCAGCGGTAGGCTATCAGCTTGAAGATCACGGGTTCAAGTCCCGGTAGGAACATGGGTGTGGATTTTAACAGATAAAAGCGAATCGTGACGGGCCTAAGTCAAGAGTTACTAGACTAGCCCATATAAAAATAAAGTTTACCAAAGTTTTGATTTACATTTTCATACCTTCCCGTATTTTATTTTGCGAGTTATATATTTGCGGACAGTTTGCAACGAATTTTTAATTAAAGAAAATGAATTACAAATAAATTGAATATGATAACGACCGAGTTAGCTTAATTAAATATTTTTTAATTATTTTTGTTATTATTTAGTAGCTCATGTTTAATCAAAAGGTCTTTATGCGAAAAGAAATAATGCAATATTTACGAAGTTTTTTAAAGCACAAGAAATTATCTAGTAATGCAAATATGATATTTTCTATTTCGAAGTTCACATTTTAACATATATTCATTTATTATCAGTATCATTTGTATGCTCAAACTTATTAGAAACAACATAGTTTGGACTACATCCTTTTATTAAATTCTAAGACAATAGAATGAATTTATATTAAATGTTCCTTTTATCGTGTGAATACTATGAATTACATGCAACATGAAGATTAACGAAAATAAGTATGAAAGATTTTTCAGTGTAATTATTATCAAATATCTGTATAACTGAGAATTCAATCACGACTTGTTTTGAAGATTGTGTCACATTTGTTTTCTAGGGAAGCAATATACGTCTAATTTGGCAGATCGTATCGACAAAAATCACTTATTTGTTATTTCAAGAACATATGGACGTTTTGCCATAAAGTAATCTATATTTATAAATAACTACATATTTTGGCTTCGAAGTTGTAGATCTCACTGGTAGATGTTTCTCAGTTCAATAACTTAATTATCTTAAACATTCTGATAAATTCAAGCTGATGACTGATGCGTACTGTCATGTTTTAGCTAACAGGAAATGCTGATCCAATCAGCATACCAAGATCTTTACGAAAATATGCCATTGCTTTCAAAGCCATCAATCGGTGAGGTAAGAAAGTTCTTCGAAGCCCGGAGAAAATACGTAGCTATTTATTCATGCAGGTTAGTTATCTGTATGATTCTTTGTGATTTTGCTGATGTTCTAGGACAAAATGTGAAACTCAAAATTACTCGGTTCACAAACTACAAATTTATACAGATCGAGAATACGCCTCATGGTAATTCAATCTACAATACATCACATTCCGAATTTGAAACATATTGCACGGCATCAAGACATGCATTACAGATCACGTTTGGTCACATGGTGTGACTCTGGCATAGGTAACCCAGTCGAAATCTTCAGATGGAAAACCCCGTTTACTCGGTTATGATACGAATGAATCTCTGAACTCTCTTGGCCTAAATCACCAAACTGACTCTATGACCCAAAGATCCAATGATTAAATCGGGACCCGATTCACCAAGTGGCTCAATCGTGACCGGATTTTTACCTGATATTATTGTGGTTTGAAACAATCAATATGGTCACGCTTGAGATTATCAAAATGCTTCAAAATAGCCTTTCCGAAGGTGGTAAGTTACACAGCTCGGGGGCATTTACATGCTTTCCATACGCTATTACTATTGTTAGGAAATTTCTGGCGTCGTAGTTTTCGTGCTATATGTGGGGTATCAGAAAAGTTCCCAGTTACCCCTTAATAAAACACTGTTCGAACCCAAGTGTGTATACTAAGAAAAAATATAACTAGTTTTTGTCCATCAGGTCAGGCCGGGTCCCGAAAATTGACCCTGATGACTCCCTTTTAGCTCTGGCATGTATAATACTAACGTCCACTGCCATCATGTGCTTAATTCGTGATACAACAGTCCAACCACTTGCGTCGCCACTGCAACGGGACATACGGGAAGCTCTGTATGGGTGCTATACTCCTTTTGAAAACTCATGGGGTTTACGATTTTCCATATCCGCCTTATAGTGATTAAAAATCATTTGCATCTAAAGCTTTTGACTACTTGCGGAAAGAAATCGATTTGGTAGGACTTCCGGGCATTTTCTTACATTTTTCTTTGAATCTTTAATTTCCATCGGATAACAGAACGCGCATTCATGTTCCTTACCAGTAATTCCCTTTCTTTACACAAAACCGTCACTTCGGGTATATATGGCACCCGAACAGGACCAGTTAGTTTTCATAAAGCTTCTTTGGTGATTAAAGCGCCTTCACATTAGGTTAAAATTTTTGTTTGTTTCACCCAAATTGCGTTAAAATTAAATTTTATTAACATTGAACCAATTTGTTCTTTCAAACTCATGTCCATCACATACTGTTAATATTTTCTATCATTGCTTTAGTTTTGTGTTAGTTGTACAAGTGCATTATACCGTAAAATTAGATTACCAACAGTTATCTGAAACAACAACAAATAAAGAGAAGGTGAGATTTCTAGCCATCTTTGGCCACTTTTTTCCTTTGAATGGCATCTAATATTTAAGTGGAAAAGCTATTTCTATCTTTGTTTATATTCTGCTTCGCAACCCCTCAAATCAGACCCCCAACAAGACCCATCGCCCCGCTCCTCCACGGAAACAACCAGGAAAACCGCAGTGAAATGTTGTAAGCTAATTTATTGAATTAATTGATTAGTTACTATTCTGAAGTTAGTATTATAATTATTATATGCTTTATTTTGTGGTTAGAAGACTAGGTTGGAAGGGATTAGGAAAGCAGAGGATTTTATATGACGTTAATCTGATGGGTATTCTTGCTTCTGTTGCGAGAAAAAGAAAACTTGTGGCCAAATATGATGTTGATATGAAGTATGTAAGTTGTTACGTGGAATCCGTGGCAAGTATTGAGGTACACTGTCATAGATTTAAGATATATCATACATCTCTTAGTTCTTGCCCTACAAAAATGTCATCGTGAACAGATTATATTATACTTAAATGGCACTGGAAGATTTCTTTTGACACCTGATGGATTGAACTTTTTACTTGCTGAAGATCCATTTGAGTATATTCGATGTGCATATTTGAATAATTTCGTGGATATTCATTTCCATCTTGTGTGTTTCTGAAATGTCTGTAGTTTGTACCACCTGATTTTCTTTTTGTGTGTTTATAAGAACAGACTTGGTGTCCCCGGCTCTACAAACTTTGTTTGAAGTATAAAATTTGCTACGAATAGGTTGCTGTGGACACACTGCCGCCGCTGTCCGATGTGATTGCGTTTTGCAAGTTGCACAATAGTTCTTATTTGGTGTAACCGTGCATTCAGAGCTTAAATGGGATTGTCCACATTTATAGTAATTTGGATTATTTGAGCATTGTTGTCCCTCATGATTTTGCATGCATCTGCGACAGGGGAATGTTCGAGATATAGTTCATGATTCCTCAATTCTGTTTCTGGTGCGTCTTACAGCAAACCCATTTATTATAAGGTAGCTAACTTATTTAGGATTTTTAGTGAACAATATAGTCATGGGTAGCGGTCCTTTGTCATTCCTAATATGCGTAACTCCGGTGATGGGAGTTCGTCTTTTAGTAGCTATTTCTTGAGTTCCTTTACTTCTAGGTTTGTAGATATATTCTTTATGACACAGGGGAAGGAAGAGACAGTCTTGATTTTTTGTGATGAAGAACGTTTCAATTCAAAATCTTTAAGAGTGGCCTCTCGTCCACAATCTGAACTTTTGAATTGTTTCAAAAGATTATTCTTATCTTCTTTAGTGTTGAAATGAATTTTTACTCCATTGTTTCTTTCAGTAGGAAAGACTACTAATTCATTATTAGGTAATTTTTCTTATGTCAGCATGTCAAATAGTAACGGATTTGTGAGCTCAAATTTCAGTTTTTAGCACACCCGTATGAACTACTATTGAATAAGGGGAGATATAGGCTTTGGCCTGTCTGTCTGTCCGTTCTCTCTGAATCTAAGCAACTACAAATCAGACAGAGTTCAGCCATACACCGTTGGATTCGTCATTATCTGAAACGGCGAGGAAACTTACGACTTGGACTCTAAAACTGACAGGTCCCTTTCATTTACTTAGTTTTCTCCATTTCCCCCATGTATTTTGACATGGTATGTTTGTCCTTCCCCCTCGATCTCAGAAACTACAAATCACACAGAGATCAACAATACACAGTTGAATTCGTCATGGTCTCAAACGGTGAGGACATTTATCAGTTTGACTTTAAAAGTAGCTGGTCCTTTGAAATCGCTTAGTATTCTCCATCTCTATGTAGAGTTCATATCCTAAACCACTGTAGCTAGAAACACCAAATATGTTATGAAGGTACATCATACCAAATAGGTTAAGAAAATATTACAAAATATTGAAGAAGTCGCCATCTTGGATCCAAAGTGGCCGCCAAACTTATTGTTGTATAGAGGGCATAGGATAAACGGCTGGAGCTAGAGACACGAAATTTGGTTCGAAAGTTCATAATCACTAGTAGGCTACGAAAATATTACAAATTGTCCCCAAAGACAACATCATACATCTAAAATGGCTGACCCTAAAAAAACATTTTCCACACCGTTTGAGCGAGAGATACGAAATTTGGTATAAAGGTGTATTATCACAACTAGTTTAGGAAAATATTACAACATTTTGAACAAGTCATCTTAGATTGAAAATGGCCGCTCAAAACCATTTTCAATACGGTTCGAGCTAGAGAAATAAAATGTTGCATTAAGGTGTACCATCAGAAGTAGATCACGCCAATATAAGAAAACGTTAAAAAGTCACCATCTTTAATCCAAAATGGCTGCCCAAGTCCCATTTTACACAACACTGAAGCTGGAGAAACGAAATTTGGTCTGATGGCGTATGACGAAGAGTAGGTTACAATAAATAGGGCAAACCTCCCTACGAAGCCGCAGCCAATTGGGGGTTAGTGGGATAAATCTATACCATAATGGCGGATTCTCCGGAGAGTCTGGTTACGATAACCACATGAGCTAGTCAAGCGAAATTTGTCGTAATGGTAAAACTATCAAGATTAAGTCACGAAAAAGACATTAAATGATCAAAAGGTCGACATGTTGAATCCAGTGTTGAATCCTAAGATTCATACAGAAAGTATAGCTCGCCCGAACAAACGTATTTCCACTCAGAACGAGATGCATCATTAGTTTTAATGTATTATCTACCCGCACGAATATACTTCAGTAGTTTCATGTATTTTAGCTATTTTCGGCCACAATATTGAAAAATGAAATTTTCCTTATATCTTCGATATTTTTGGGAATATCTCTACCAAACCTGCACATTTCGACTCAGACCAATTTAAATATATTTGAATCATTTCTTAATATATTTAAATGGTTTTCATGCATTTTCAGTACAACCGGCCGACATCCTACAAAATGGTATTTTTCCTATATCTTCGGGATTTATCGGAATAGTTCAACCAAAATATTTCGACTCAAAACGATGTACTTCAATTGTTTTCATTTATTTTCGGTACCTTCGGCCCCCATCTAGAAAAAATAGACTTTCTCTATACCATCGGTGTTTACTGCACAATTTCTACCAAACCAACATATATCGACTACGATGCATCATGTACTTGAATCTTTTTCATGCATTTGCGATACCACTTCTCTGTGTTCACCAGAGGCAAGTACCATATCATATTTTATCAGCATAGGAAAACGTGAGTGTTGCCTTCTTGTATTTACCAGGGACCAACATTTTCTAGGATTTGCAGTTACTTCTTCTCAGCTATTAGAAACATAATTTAAGTATTTGTGTTTGAGTAACTGTTTAGTTTGTCGCCTAATTTGACTAAAGGAATTATGGGTGTGTTCGTTGAGAAATTGTTTGCAAAGAGATCATGCACGTATTTTTATTTTTCAATGCTACTCGGATTTCAGAATCAAACCAAGCGGAAAACTTCCTTGAACGTAGATGTTTCTTGAGAACTAAAGCTTCAATAATCGCTAATATGACATTCGTAGAGAGATTAGGCGCATCATTTATGCTTCCATCCTCTAATAAACACCACGGAAAAAGATTTAATCATCTTTTTGCCATAGTCGGAGAAATTGTTCAAGTGGATGAGGGGTTTTAATACTCAGCGATGGTGATTTAAATGTTACGTCAAGTAAATCATGATCAGATGGGAGCAGTTTTTGCCTTGGAGTAAGTGATACCATCTCTAGCGATGACAGAGATCTCGATATGATCTCTAATCTTAATTAATATCCCCCGTGTATTAAACATGTTATACTGACAAAGTTTTATGCCATTAATAAATGCGTCAATAAACCACCAATCATTGTCGCATTTCCCTACTCCAACATCAGGAGTTAAACAGTCTATTGATAGATTGAAGTCGCCAAAAAGTATTACATTACCATCTGGTAAAGCAGCTGGAGTTGAACCACGACAAACCTCCAAGACGGAAATAGGAGAATGTTTGTGAGGTCTGAAGTAACATCCTACTAACAATATTTTACCTTTTTGAACACGAACTTCTACCCATATAATTTCACAGTTTCTTTGTAGATCAGGACACAGTTTACTTTGCCATTTATTGTTGGAACATATCATGACTCCTCCGCCTCCTTGGTGCTCGCGATCTTTTCTGTATATGTCAAAGTAACGTGAAAATGGTAGTTTATTGTCCAAGATAGAAGAGTTCAACGACGATTCAGAAAGCATGAGAAAATGGTAACTTATGGGAACAATTCAACCAAACCAACATATTTCGACTCAAAGCGATGCACTTCAATGTTTTCTGTTTTAATTATTATTTACTCTCTGCACCTTCGGATGCCAAATTTAAAGAAAATGGACTTTTCCCTATGTCTTCAGTGGTTATGGGAATAGTTAAACTAAACCAACATATTTCGACTCAAAGCGATGTACCTCAATGGTTTTTAGGTATTTTCGGTACCGTTTAATGTGACAGAGATAAGCCATACACCATTGGACTCATAATGGTCTGAAACCGTGGAATAACCTACATTAAATTTAAAATTGGTAGGCCCTTTCTATTAACTGTCGCTTGATATTCTCCATTTGTGCCCCTACTAGATCTCAGACACTACAAGTCTGACAGAGATTGCCTATACACCGTTGGATTCGTCATGTTCTTTAACGGTGAGGAAACAATGAATGTGAATCTGAAACTAGCAGGTTCTTTTCAATCGCTTAGTATTTTCCATTTGCGCCTCTACGATGTTTCAGTAGCCACAAGCTCGACAGAGTTAAGCCATACGCCGTTGGAATAGTCATAGACAACGGTGAGACTTTGAAACTGGCAGGACCCGGCATTCGCTTAGTAACCTCCATTTGTCCCTAAGATTTTAAATCTTTTGAATACGCTTTGGTTTTGTTTACAATAAACCCATTACTTAGCTTGTTTGATAATGACAACATATTTGTTGCAGATGTTAGGCTGAATCAGATTTTCTGAGTGGGTTTGTGTCGGAGTAGAATCTGCATTTGTATTATTTATCGTAGGTGTTGTCCTTTGAGATGTATGTTTTTCTAGTATGTTAACGGCATTTACAATTTCGTGATCGCTATGGTAAGCGATACTGATACTATCATTTGTGCTGTTTAAATTGGAGCACCCAAAGTGGGCATGAGGTCCAAATTCAGAATCTTTAAATTTCTTAAAGAAAGTCTCGACATCCATTAAAGAATAACCTAACTCCATCATTGTCTTTAGTACCAGCGATTGTTAATTTTCCTAATTTCATTCTATTTGAGAGAAAATTATACAGAGTCTGGGGGTTCCATAGTAACTTGTATTATAATTTGTGAATGAAAATAGTAGGTATATAGAATATGCTGAATTTGTGAGTGAATCAGAAGAGGAGGGAGTGTTGGTATTGGTCTTGTCAGATTGGGCAAATGTCTTCTTTTCTTGATTTCCATTATTATCAGCACCCACTTCTTCTTTCACCTTGAAATGAATAATACTTTAGCTATCTTGCTTGTAGTAGTAGTCTCACCTCGCTATGAAATGTAAAAGTGTGGGATTTTGTAGGCCAGTATTACGTTTTTCGTATAAGGGTAATAAAGATTATGCAGTTACAGCTTGATTAAGTACAAACGTAGAGTTTCGTTTAGTGCAGGTTTTCCGTCTAACGCAGTAAGTAACAAATATGTATAAGAAAATTTTCAATGCGTAGGACGAAATAATTTCTTTAAGTACATTGGGTTGAGAAAGATGAAAATTTGCTGCCCTCTAGCGACACCAATTTTACCTTCCACGTCTCAAAACCTCTCTCTCTCTCTCTCTCTCTTCCTTTCTGTAGTTAAGCTTTACAATGATTTTAACTAGCAGTGATTCTCTTCAATCTTCCAAATATATTTCTAGAACTCGTGTCTACCTCCAGGCAAAACTCATTACGAGAACCTGAAAGACCATCGTAGCATAAGAATTCCATTATCCACATTTTCTGTGTCTACAAACGGAGAACTGAAAGATATAGTCGTGTACGTTAATTGTTGCCATTACACAGTTTCTTAAAAGAAACTACATTCTTAAAAACACAAAAAATATTGAAACAGAGCTGCATACAGAACTAATTTATTTGTCTTAATGAAAATGTACGAGGGCTGATCAACAAAGACTGAGATTGATTTTTTTACATATGTGTTTATTACTCAAACTCTATGTTCACATGATCTTTTTCAAAGTACTCCCCTCCTAGGTGAATGCACTTTTTATAACGTTCCTGCCATTCCTGGAACACGTGATGCAGGCCATTTTTTATATGTCCTTCAGAATCGCCTCACACTTCTTCACCACTGCTTCAGAGTTCTCAAAGTGAGTACCGCGGAGCTTTGCCTTCAGAGATGGAAGCAGAAAAAAATCGCACGGAGTGAGATCGGGACTGTAAGGTGGATGTGATGCACAAGTGATGTTGAATCTAGCTAAATATTCCATGACTAGAAGTGAGACGTGAGGTCGTGCGTTGTCATGATGAAGTCTCCAACCATTTTGATGAAGTTCAGGTCGCTTCTTCACAATGTGCTTCCTCAGTGTGGCCAAAACGGAAGTGTAGTATGCCCCTGTAACAGTAGTGTGAGGGGGAACTACATGCTGGTAAATCATTCCTCTATAATCAAAAAACGTGATTACCATAAACTTTCGTGCAGATGGAATAACTTTCGCCGTTTTTGGTGTGGGAGAACCTGGTGATTTCCACACTGTGCTGGCTTGCTTTCCCTCTGGATCGTAGTGATGTAACCAAGTTTCATCTCCAGTGATAATTGACTGAAGAAACTCATCTCCTCCCTCAGCAAAGGAACGCAACACCTCACGGGAAGTCTCAACTCGCACAGCCTTTTGTTCCGGAGTCAACAGTCGTGGTACCCAACGGGCACAAACACGGGACATATGGAGGTGATCGTGCATTATTTAAAAAACACTACCATATGAAATTCGCAACACTTCACTTAGTTTACGTAATGTTATCCTTCGATCCTCACGGACAATCATATCAGCAGTATTGATGTTTGTTTCTGTCACAGCAGAGGCCGAAACACCAGGTCCACCTTGCTTAACGCATGAAACTCGTCCTTTCTTGAATTATTTGAACCACCGAAACACTGTTGCTCGAGGTAATGCACTTTCACCGTAAGCTTGCTTGAGCTTTTCGTATGTTTCAGAAGCTGTATGGTTCAAGCGAAAACAAAACTTTATTGCTCCATACTGCTCTTCCCGTGTAACCTCCATTGTATGCATATACACAGCACGTTGTGAGGCGAAATGGAAGCAGTGTCTAAAACACAGCGGATTACTCCCAACCTACCGATACGACAATGCTGCCACATAGTGAGAGTATACATAAAACACAACTCTTTCAACTATCAAACGTGCCGGCATTCGGCAACAAAGGAAACTTCGGTACAACAATCAGTCTCAGTCTTTGTTGATCAGCCCTCGTAGAAACGCATGCATTTGAACACAAGAACATTTATCCTTTTGGCAGGCACGGATTTATAAATGTGCCCACGGGACCACGGCTGAGACCACACCAACTTTTGGGGTCGCAATTATAACTAAGTACTACCAGAAATGGGAGATTAGCACTGTTTCGGGTGGTAGTCACTATGATTACAGTGATGAACACCGTTGCCGCAACAGAGTGCGACAAAATAGAGAAAGCCAGAACAGAGCAGGCGACAAAATAGCATGGATCCTAACACTGTGTGCTAAAACAGCGTAGCTCAAGTAAGTGTCACATAAAAACAGAGCTGATTTATGCCATTAATAATTAATTAATTTATGAAGCCTAGAAGCGGAAGGGACAATTAATCTCAACCATTCATTTTTAGTCTAAAACCGATATCAGTAATGTTTTCTATTCTAATACAGTTTTTTTACGTGTTATCGCTGTGTGGTCCCTTTTTAGGCCTCAGCAGGAAGCGCTGTGAAGCTTTATACTACCGCTCATTCCGCATGTCTGACTATCGACAGCTCAGGAGCTACTAGAGCAAAGAAGATGGTTGAGGTGACGTTGCAAAGGTTAAAGCAAGGCGAGTTCAAACCCCATCATTCAGACAGATCTCAGGGGCGTGTTAGGAAATACAAGGGTGGGCAATTTTTAACTCAGTAACTACTAAGGTTATGAAGGTGTCTGCGGTTTTGTTGGAAAGGTCTCGGCGCGAGAGTTCAAACACGCATAGATAATCCATATCCCATGGGCAGGTACCGAGATAAGGAGGTGAACCTTCAACTCAGGAAATGTTAGGGTTAGGAAGATGGTTGAAGTATCGCTGGAAAGGTATCGGTGCGGACAGTCGAGTTCAAACCTTTATAGATTATCAAACTTGCAGACGCGGTCCTGAGAAAAAGGGGAGGATAATTGTTAAACATAGCAGCTACTAGGACTTTGAAAGTGTTCTAGATACAATTGAGAAAATCTGTAGTATTTCACTTAGAATGGGGAACGACAAAATTTACTGTACTCAGGGTGCCTTCAACTCTAAATCCGGGCCTGCATTTATGGGCTTTAAAACTGAAAGGTTAGCAGTTTGTTAAGCTCCACCGCTATGAACTATAGCAGCCCAACTGCATGTTATACATAAACACATTTATTGCTGTTATATTTCATCTTCTGTGCCTTTACGACAAATGTCTTCTCCGCATATTTATAAATTATTTGTAAAGTTGGGCGCACTTATCTGAAAAGGCATAGATATACAAAAACGTTAAAAAAAAATAAATACAGCTACAAAATTTTAACAATATTTTCAGGTACGATATTCACATATTATTAATGACAATTGTTTTCAAATTAGAAATTACATTGCTCAGCGATGCCTAAATGGTGTAGCTCTTACCTGTAGTACTAGGGGTCGTCTGTTCGATCTCTGCTCATGTTATGTGGGTTTTACGGTGGACAAGCGCCGTGTGTGCGGAGTGAATTCTCCGGGTGATCCCGTTTCCTCCCAATTTTTTCACTCAACCAATTCATTCCATAATCATCCATCCGGCTTGAGCCAAAGTAACTTAAAGGCCTTAAAATTCAAACTTTAATTCAGAAATTACATAAATAAAGTAAACTGCTTAAATGTTACCTCACCTCCGTTCTACAATTTACATTTTCTCGCAGAAAATATATTGGTAGTTTAACGAGTAAGTTACATTATGGCAAAGAAACAACGCAAAGCGACAAACAACGTACGGCCCCATCAAGAAATGTAACATTTTTTGCTTCTAGAAGTTTATTTTATATTTGTATTGTGTTATTTTAACTAGTTTCATTTTAATTATTTAATGAACTATAGATTCGGCATACAACGGTCAATTCATACTAGATGTTGTTACAACAATAATAAATAATAAAACACATTTTAAATACATATTTTTCTTAAGCAATTTGCACTAAAAAGTAAAACAAAATAATTTTGTTTATTCATGGTTAAAAATAAAACATGGAGTACGCTCTCATATACAGTCTTTTTATAAATTATTCAATTCACGCGAAAAATGCTTTTCTTTTTATCATGCGTAAACAAAATAATCTTTTACTTTCAGTGCGAATTGTTTAAGAAATTATGTCTTTTAAAACTGCTTTTTATTATTTATTTCGAGTTACTTCGCTGTTCGAATACTTTCTCTCAAGTTAATGATTTGTGACCCAATCCTAAAGTGTTCTACAACCCGTCAAACGTCCTAATCGTTTCAGGCTAGTATTTATAAAAAAATTGCTAAACTTTGCTAAAGTATGGGCCAGTCTAGTAACTGTTAATTTCGGCCCGTCAGGATTATCCGTCACGTTCTAATTAAAAGACCCCCATGCCCCTGCCGGGACTCGAACCTGAACCTGGGACCTTCGAGTAGTTCGCCTATATAACGCCTTAGACTGCACGGCTATCCGGTTGGCGGCTAGTATATTTATGGTCCGTATTAAACAAAAAATATATTCTTTCATAAAAGTAACAATTGAATATTGTATTGTCGCCCGATTTACGTCCCTGTGCATAATTTCATGATTCTATGACGTCTGAAAATGAGTTAAATTAACGTTGCAAACTTTGCGGACATCACGAACCATTGCTAACTAAAGAAAATAATTTTAAAATGATTAGGTTTGGGAAAGAATTGATCCTGGCCTTATTCAAAAGATTATCTTAGTAAATAGACTGGTGTAACAGAGGAAAGACAGAGAAAGGTTGTCAGTAGGGGTGATTGCAGGCTTCGAAGCCACGACATTTTGAGTGAAAAGCCAACGCTCTACCAACTGTGTAACAGTACCTTAATACGGCCACACAGTTTTTAATAGCTAGTTCAAGAAAATCTCAGGTAAATGAAACGCTATAGTTTACGTAAATACACGATTTTTTTTCTTCTCTTTGAATATATTTTACGTAAATACACGATTTCTTTTCTTCTCTTTGAATATATGTAATCTGAACAGTTTAGATTTTTCTTCCTTGCTCACGTATACAGGGTGGTAAGGTTACGGACCGACAAACTTCGGGAGGTGATAGTACAGCAAAAAAAAAAAAAAAAAAAGCCGGAAAAACGGGGGGGGGGAATTCCGAGGGGTTATGGAAATACAGCCTGCCGAAAGCGTGGGAAAATTAACTTCAGAGCAGATTATTGGGAAGACGAAAAATTGGAGAGTAGGCGGTTGAAAGTAAATTAGAGGAAGTCACACCCGGGCTATCTAAAAATGCATATTGGAAAATTCTACAAGCAGGGCGCAAGGGATTCCTCAAAGGACGTAGAGGATTCCCAGAAAGTCTTCCAAGTAAAGATGGGTCGAAAGGACCACAAATGGGATGAGTTGCCAACAGGTAACAATAATTCATTGCAGGCAAATCGATATCTCAACGAGAATTAATGTTATGACGATTTTTATAAAATAATGCGTGGTTGCATATAAGACAGTCGACGAGCGCTTGGCTTATTTATTAGCAATGAGGGAGACTAGGAGTATCCAGTCGGATGGTGGTGAGTACGCATCTGAACAGCTGTAGTGTCACGAGTTCAACATCCGTCAGGGTCTCCTGAACGCAGTCGTTCGGAGCCAACTGGACCAGATATTGTAGGTCTCGTCCTCGCATGCGCACCAGCTCGTTTATAACTCATATAACAATTCAATCAAGCACGAAACCTCAGGAGTGAATAGTATTTGGTCTGCTTCACGCTCGAGTGGATTTCAGGACCTACACAGAAATGTGGATGGGTATAGGCAATTCTAGTACATAAGTAACGAGACATGAATCAATCTAATGCATAAACAGGGGAGAGGAGGGTAGCGACCACAGTCTTTAGTTACAGGCTAGGGTACGAGACAATGATTTGGCATTGACACTCCATCAGATACAAATAACGTCCTAATGACAAATTCTGCATTTTCAACTATAATCTGACCCTCTCCGTTCACACTCGTGCAACGGACAGAGTCAAAATCTCAATCGAATCCGCCCCTTGACCAAAATACCACTGGTACGTGACACATTCTAACGAGAGTCAATACTCATACACTGGAGAATACGCAATATAGCGTTCGTACAAACTAGCACCCAAAAAATCCAATGCCCATACTCGAGTTTCAAATCAGAGTTGCTAGAATGTACAAATACCTCTTTTCGAGTATTTTACTATAGGTACATTTTGCATTGCAATAGGTACATTCTCGTACGTTCCGACTCAGCTCTGATTCATCATTCTCTTGCACGTATTTTGTTTGTTTGTGTAGAATAGACAGACTGAACTACTTACGCTTGTATGGAAAACTTTCTACGTTTTGCTTTGCATCGGTTTACACATGATTTCTAGTACACAGGCGTGTTTCTTTTCTATCTTCCATGTCATCCTTCTTTGGCTGCTGTATTACATTGTGTTCTTTTAACTAACCAACCAATCGTGCCTCTTCATTAACTAATACCCTCCGTCCATCCTTTGTATGCTGTTACGCTTTAATTATGCACCTGATTCTTTTCCAGGCGGGCTTCAATGCAAGACTGCTGTAACATCACGGAGGGCTGATAGCACTGACCACTCGACCAACTAGGACGTCTTTTTTACTACACTACAGCTGTTGAGATGCGTACTAACCACCATCCGACTGGATACTCCTAGTCTGTCTCATTGCTAATAAATAAGCCAATCGCTCGTTGACTATCTTTAATTATCACCCTTGTCTGATATGCAACCACGCGGTATATTTTAATAAAAATCATCATAACATTAATTCTCGTTGAGATATCGATGAACCGGCAATGAATTATTGTTACCTGTTGGCAACTCATCCCATTTGTGGTCCTTTCGCCCCATCTTTACTTGGAAGACTTTCTGGGAATCCCCTACTTCCTTTGGGGAATCCCTTGCGTCCTGCTTGTAGAATATTCCAATATAGATTTTTGGATAGCCCGGGTGTGACTTCCTCTAATTTACTCTCAACCGCCTACTCTCCGATTTTTCGTCTTCAAAATAATCTGCTCTGAAGTTAATTTTCCCACGCTTTCGGCAGGCTGTATTTCCATAACGCCTTGGAATCCCCCCCCGTTGTCTCGGCTTTTTTTTTCTTAAATTTCGCTGTACTATCACCTCCCGAAGTTTGTCGGTCCGTAACCTTACCACCCTGTATAAGCAACCTGCACAATCATATTTACGCGAACATTTTCAGGCGAAGATCACTGAACTCAGTGAGAAAGACCTACAAACACTCGGTGTGAAAAGCAGTAGCGCTTCTTTAGTATTGGTTGTTTCAATTTTTTAACAATCGATTTTACACTTCAGTAAACAATTAGGGAACGCTCGTTTTCCACACTTTTCATCTTCCTTTTGTCGAGCTAATCATGTAGTCAGAAGAAACGTACACTTGAGAAAATATATTAATGCTTCAGATCGTATGTTTCTCTCTTATGCTATAGGAGGTCACTGGATTCAAACGTTATGCGCACCGGACGAACACCAACACGAGTGCTCCAAGTGTAAATTAGAGATGTGTGGCACAATTCAGTTTCTAGATGGATGGATACATCGATTCAAATAACCATTTTCCAGCATGTTTTATTATATTAATGTTCCATTAAGTTTGTAGGAGGTATCGTGTCTCGAACGTATTAACCAATGAAAATGAAGGATTGGAAATTCTAAACTAGAAATAACAATCTTGGGTCCCGGACACGGCTTGGAGACACTTTTGTATGTGTAAGCGGTTTCTAAGGTATGCCTAACCACAAATCTCTTAAATACGTCTAATATTACTACTTCTATTAACGATGTTACTATTACTACGCGTACTTGTACTACTGCTACTACTCCTGTCCCTTCTTCTATGATCACTACTCATGTATTACTCCTACTAGAAAAACAATAGTAATAGTAGTAGTGGTAGTAGTAGTAGTACGATTCTACTCCATTTAGAACTACTAGTATTACAGCTACTACTTTTACTGTAATATATCTGGTCTTGAGATAATTTGAGCTGGAATCGGTGAATTTTAGCTGTAATCGGTGATAATTTGGGTTTCCTTGAGTGTAGTTACGAGCCAAAAGTGACTCACTTGTCAACAAGTTTATACAGAGTGTTTGTTAACTAGCGTTGTGCAATAACGAGATCATCACCAGTTTGTTACCGATTTGTCCATTCATATGAATTTGAATCACAAACCAACGCATTTACTTTGAATGTGACGTACTTAGCCATCATAACTGAGTAAATACAATGTGAAAGAATATTGGAGTATTTATATTTTTTGGTGATCATTGATAAAGCAAGAATTAGGATTATCGAAAATCATTCAACATTTTGTAGGAGGAGTGTTGAAAGACATTCAGAATTAGAAGATATATGAACATGAAATTGTATAAAGATATGGGAAAGGCGAATACGATAGAGTAAGAAAACTTTGCGGAGAGCATGTGGGAGAACAGCAATAGTAAAGCACAAATCTGATTAGAATATTTTGTATTACTAGACCTGTATGGTAGTAAATTAAAAGAAGCAATGAAATGTGAATGACAAATATAAGAACAAGGGCAACGAATACAAAAAAATAAAATATTTAGAATTAAGAAATGAAAATATACAGAATGAAAGAAGAAATGTCGAAGATTAAATACATAGTTGTAGAAATAATAACAATAAAAGGAATAGTTTCTGGAACAAATGAAATTAAGCCAAACATTAAAAATGGGAAATTAAAAATATTGAAGAAGCAATCAGCTTCAAGAATATTGGAAGTATTATAATTGACAATACCAATAGTGAAAAGAGCAACGGAGGAGCCAGTAGGGAATAGAAAGATGCAACCACTAAGAGGAATGTTCTTCTCTAGACTGATGAAGAAGATATTGTAATCAGGTGAATAGTAAAATTACTGATGACCATACTGATTACAAAATGAAAAGTAGAATGGGAAGCGTACAGATGGCGCATCACGTGATTAAGGAAGAAGGAATAGTCCGTTGGCCCCAGTCTTTTACAGTTTAAGAGAAGACATAGGATGAGAAAAAAAATAGCGATTTGTGTTCCGGAAGAACCGAATTGAAAGTTAGCACTACTTTAAACTTGTAAGACATATCAATTACTTGAACACATCATAGATCTCACGTAGGTAGCAATCAATACATTTTTAAAGCCTTATTCTAGAAGCTTGTGATCGCTTCTGTAGTTACTGCCAAAATGTAAGGCAGTGCTGCTATCTGGTAAGGCATCTGAAAATACTCAACGACACAGTAGGGTAAGATGGCACACCTTTTATTATTGTTAACTATTTACAAGTACAGCAAGCCGTTCCATAATCTCAGTAAGCCGTTAAATTATAGAGTTTAATTTGTAGAGGAAGAAATACTAAGTCATCTTTCAACACCCCAAGCCAGTACATCTAATGGTATTACTGAACCCCCAAATCATCCTCCATTACTATAAACTTTTAAATTTAGTAATACTATATCAGAAAATAATCAAGCTGCAATGTATCAAAACGATACACTCAACTTACGTCTATCAATTCCTACTTCACTAATATCAAAAGACAATAAATTGATAGACATAAATAGGCATAGTCAGAGAGAACATTTATGTCTGTCATAGGCATAGAACTATACCATTTTAATGAGAGCATTAATCCCAGCTCGTATACCTGGAATAAGAGAGCCGATTGTATGTAGCAGAACATACGGTAAAACACCAGATGGGATGATTCTGTTACCTTGGAAGAGAGGTAAAGCGTTAATTTGGAATTTCACATGCTCAGATACGTTCGCTCCTTCCAACCTCCCTTTTTCCTCAATCCAGGCGGGAAACATCGCCAGTCGAAAAGACGAAAAAAAAATGATGAAATACAGCAATCTTACAGAGAAGTACAATTTTGTAGCCATTGCATCGAATTGCAGTGGTTCATGGGGAAAAGAAGCATCAACTTTATAAAGGAAGTAGGTAAGCGTATCACACAATTATCTGGTGATGATAGTGCAAGCACCTTCCTAATTCAAAGCATAAGCATGGCAGTTCAAAGGGGTAATGTTGCCTCAACACAGGGAGCCGTAACCAAAGGCAAATATCCCGATGAGATATTTCTGCTGTACTTTTGATTTATTTGTCGGAACGGAACGTTTGTCACTTTCCATAATTATACGTAGATAATTGTTTACATGAAGCCTACCGTTGTACGAAATGATTCCTGAAGTAGCTGAACCGTACTTTAAAATGGAAGAGGCAGGAGGTTCTGGTGGGCTGTTAATGTATTTGGTGGCAAAAATGAGAAAGTACTTCATGCTGACTTTTTCAATGATTTTGAAGATGGATTTGAAGATCTACAGTGAATGTGATGGTCAACTTTCCATTCTTGATGTCAAAATGATTATATATCACAACTAAATAACTACGCGTTTGCTGTATTTGTTAATAAATATCCTAATTATATTCGCGGAAAGCTATTTAACAAATCGCATTGTCTTTAATAATTATATAATAAATAAAACATAATGATGTCTTTGAATTACATTATTTCTAGCCTACAAAACATTTAAATGTATTTTTTTCAACTCCTCTTTCAACCCACGACCCACATGTTGAGAAACCTTGCCCTACAGTAAAATATTAACTTTTTGAAATACCGTTTATAATTACTTACGCGTATTTCTGTTCCCATACTAAATTTGCATTTAAACGTGTTTATAACAATTTTATTCATATTAATGCGAGATTCAAACACCGAAACTTTTTACATTTATGTTCCTAAAATTAAATTTTATAAACTTCATTTAAAAGTTTGTATATCGTTAAACGTGAGATGAAATGTTAAAAATAAGACGTAAAAATACCACCAACCTGAACAAATATATAACTTAAAAAGTGCTTTTACAAAATACTCGCAAAGTATTCTAGCAATTACTGAACGAATTAGAATAGCTTCATCTACTTAGTAGTGACTTTTAAGTATGGCAAACAGCCGGCCATCTTTTGTTGAAGAAGAAGAACGTTAGATTTTGTGCTACATACGTTTTATTAATACCAATGAAAAATCAGGGGAACGTTACTAAATACACCGTCTAGAGCAGCGATTCTCAAAGTTATTTTTATTTCGCGGGCCCCTTTTACCATGACTTTCGCCCAGCGACTTCCAAAATAATTATCTTGTTTGTAATAAGCGGTTTTGTTTCACTTTGTATTAAATATTCTCCTTAAGGCTTCAACACACACACATACACACATTCGTGCAACTGAGAAACCGATCTGTGAAAACGAAAGTTTTCAAGATATTTTAATGAACTTTTCTACAGTTCCTTTCAAGACTTTCAGGTTTTGACACTGTGAAAATAATTTTGCTAAACTAATTTTTAATCCCCATTTTGGGGATTAAAACTCAAAAGTGAACCTTTCTTATAGGAAAATAAATGTTAATTCAGATGACAACTTTTGCTGGACTAATTTTATTATAAGTATCAAGTAACTGAGTTAGACGCTAATTTATGTCTATAAACTTGTATTGTAAAGCTTTTTCACAGTCGGTTTGGGATAGATTGTGTCGGGATTCAGCATAACTGGCTTAGACCAGAATGATCGAAAGTCCTGTATATAGCGGTGTAACAATTTGCATTCCATTATTTTATGTTCATTTGAGGCTGAGTACCACTGTTTAAAACTACTGAATAACGAATAAAATGTTTAATTAAAGTGGATAATGCATAATTGTTATTGTAAATTATATAGGCCTATCTTTGTACGCCAATTTGTACGACTTTGTATTATAAGTAAATATCGGCACTCTTCTCATTAAACAAAACAAATCTAAAATTAAAGTTTTTATATATAAAACCACGCTTATAGAATTCCGATTATGCAATTTCGACACTTTGTCTATAATACAATTTATTTCGTAATTTAAGGACGAACAAGCTTTAAACTGATCTAACCAAATCGTTTACAATAACAGATACATGCCTTGCTATCATAATACCTTTGCATTCAGATATGACATTTCTAGGTTATCGATTGCGCTGGAAGATAAAGTGTCCCTTTATCTGAGTTGAAAAGAAACCAAGAGGAAGACGAGGACAATCATGTCAGCTTAGTATTGATTGGCTAAATGGGGAGAAAGAAAATGTAAAAAATATATATATGTATAGGGACAAAGGAGGAAATTCGAAATCGAAGTATGACGTAGATGTTTTCCAATTTGAAAGAAATATTGACTCCCTGTAACATAACAAGCATACGTCAACAGAAAATGGAAGAAAATATAGCAAATGCGAAGAGGAAGGAAGAGGAAAGGAATTGATACTAGAGGATGGTGGAAGTCATTTGCTTATATTTCCTGTTTTTGTCCTGGCATCATACGGGAATGGCATGGATATGATAGCAGTATGTTCAGACCATTGCACTCTGCAAACGGAGGTAGATGAATCAGATCTCTTTCGTGATGCAACTAGGTCGTATAGGTTTTGTATCATCATGTCGTCTTACTGAGAAACATAAATATTGAAAAGTGTATTTTTCAAACCATCAGCAAGTTTCCTTGTTTAAAAAAATCAACTGAAGTAAATCTTTTATGTATGATATGAGATATTTGTGACATAAATTATGTAAATGTTGTTATATACATCAGATGAATTCGAATTTATTTTATTTAATGAAAATGTCACATACATTCGTTTCCATTTAGTATCTTCAACGGTCAGTCATGTCAAGAATAACTTTTGGAAATTATTAGTATATACAAACAAAATAACTCTAACAGCTAGCTTTCTTTTGCAACTGATTTCACTACAGTGGTTCTTCATGGAAATAATGATAGGTACAGATTGATCGAAAAATTTCTTAACGGCAGAAATGTAAGTAGTAACAGTGGTGATGTGTGAAATAAATTATTTATTATATTTTGTGTATGTACATATACACCCACATTAGCAGGAAAATCAACATGCGTGAAAACGTTTGCAACCTGACCCGGGTTCGAAGCCACATACATCGACTGAACAATTGGTAGTCTCTTCTATCAGCCATTTTTATTGAAATAAAGGATTTTATTAATATTCAGTTATTGACTGACTTCATGTATTTAAAAATATTTTATATATTTTCATAACATTATGCCATGCTAATCTTAGAATTTTAATATATGACTTTTTTACAAAGTGGTATTTTTTTATATACACTATATTGCACAAATTAACAGTAAGCGTTCGAATTGTTTACAATGCATCGACTAGTGTTGGTGCGTGTTTCCTCCGGTAGTCGGCTGCTGGTTGTCAACATAGTTGAACGAGGAAGCCAGTAAACGCACGTTAAACATGGGAACTCCAAGCAGCGTTATACGGACGTGTATGCTGCTCGAGCGTAAACTGGGAACGAACACTAGTGCAGCGGAAATAAAAATATACCAAACGTTTAGTATGATCGTGGTAAATGAGTTGCCGCTACAATGGTGATTTGACACATTTAAAGATGGGGATTAATCTCTCCAGGGCATGCCGCTTACAGAATGTCCTCAGGCTACAAGCAACGAGGGGTTTAAAGTGGCTATTGACGACGATAATGACTTATTGTTTGGTAGACGCATTCAATTGCATCGCCAACTGCTGCCACCTAGGCAGATAATCAGAGTAATTGTGCACTCACAGGAATTCGAACGTGTAAACAAATTGAAACCCACGGTGGTAGCGCTTCTGATTCGCAGAAGTGTCATTTTGTTACAGAAAAATGCAAAGCTACATGTTGCTAAGTCGAACCGTGACACCATTGCCCCACTTGGTTATAAACCACGAATCCATCACATTCCCACACCTCGCACCTTCGGATTAATATTTGCTTCATTTGTAATGTTGCCAATTGCGAGAACGACCATGGTCAATCATCGACGAGATGATATATGATCTGTGCGACTTCTTCGGTTCATGTTCCACTGGGTTCTATAGTTAGTCATTATCTCAATAGAGTACCCATACCTTGTCATGCACATCTTTACTACCATATAGGCCTATCTCGCCTGCATATTACTTTAGCTATTTCAAATTTTCACTTACTGTAACCTTGTATAGTACGTTTTATTTTGTTTGCAAATTCATCTAATTATTCTGGACCTTCAGTTATCTATGCGCTGGAAACCGCAGTTTCTTTGTATTTATTGGGACCTGTAAGTACAAATGGTTCTTGAATTCTTTAGTGTTTCGTACTCTTACGCCTAAATATTATTTTTATTATATTATAACAGGGTTTTCATATCTAATTTGTTTTATCATTCAAAATGTGGCATTTTTGTATTTAAAATCAACAATATTTTCTTTCATATCTTTAAAGTTCTTTACATACATTTCTTTCGTTCCTTCAGGATCATTCCTATCTCATTCTTCTGATTGTTGGAAGTGCTGGTTCAAGTAAGGAATGAAAGTAAACATATTCCTGTCATGATACTAACGGGGACGCACAGAGTTTTGATAAGCAATCTCCCAAGGTGTGCCCGAAGTTGAAGAGGGGGCGGAAACGTAATGCTGTAAGGAATGGAGATAAACCAGGAAAAGTTAGTCATGCACATACCTTGCTTAAAATTTGAGGTCTTACTCATGTTTTGGATGATCCAGAATTTCAGCCGTTTAAGGATCTGGTTATGGAGATGTTGGAGGACGACAATGAGGACTTAGCCAAGCAGTTTTTGTCTCCTTATGCTAATGGATTATCTAGATGGAGGGGAGAGGAAGCAATGCAGTAGCATTTCCGCGTTTTTTAAAATAAAATCCTCTTAACAAATCAACCTTTTTGCGTCAGCTTGTCACAGTTTGCTTATTATAAATGGTTTTCCATTTTGGAAAATATATAGAAGAATAAGTTGGTTTAAATGTATTTGCTTGTCGTTTCTATTTCAGAAGATGTTATATATATATATATCATCATCATCATATTCAGCCGTTTTCTATCCACTGCTGGATGAAGGCCTCCCCCTTTTCTTTCCACATATCTCGGTCTGCTGATATCCTCATCCATGTAGCTCCTGAAAAACGCTTGATTTCATCTACCCATCTTACATTTGGACGTCGTCTCGGTCGTTTCTTTTCTCTAGGAATCCACTGTAGTACATTTGTCGTCCACCTTCCATCTGTTCGTCTAGCTATGTGACCGGCCCATCTCCACTTCATCTTCTTCGCAGTCTTGATTACATCCTCTACCTTTGTTTGTGCGCGAATCCATTCATTTCTCTTCCTGTCCCTCCTGGTTATTCCTAGCATGCACCTCTCCATTGCTCTTTGTGTGACTCTCAATCTTTGAGTCGTTTGCGCATTCAATGTCCAAGTTTCGCACCCGTACATCATCACAGGTAAGACACATTGATTATAAACTTTACGCTTCAGACACATTGGTAGTTTGCTTTTGAAAATAAAGTGTAGTCTTCCAAAAGAACTCCACGCCATTTTACATCTTCTATTTATTTCATCAGTCAACTTTGCATTCGATGTTTTAAGCTGGCCTAGGTAAACATACTCATCAACTATGCCTATTGGCTCTCCGTTAATCTTCACTTCCTTCTTTGCAGCATGTTGGTTGTACATTACTTTTGTTTTACTTAAGTTTATTTTAAGGCCTATTTTCGAACTCTCGTTACTCAGTTCTTCCATTCTGGTTTGTAGTTCTTCTGCACTTGAAGCAAACAGGACTATATCATCAGCGAACCGTAAATGATGAAGATATTCGCCATTAATTTTAATTCCAACTTCATCCCAGTTTAAATTCTGGAACACTCTCTCCAGGACCGCACAAAACAGTTTCGGAGAAATTGAATCTCCTTGCCTTACCCCTTTTCCAACTTTAAATTTTTCACTGTCTTGATGCAGCCTAATGACAGAAGTGGCAGTCGAGTAAATGTTTCGCAGTAACTTGATGTATGCACTTTCGATGCCTTGATGTTCAAGTGATTTAAGTACTGCTGACAAGGAGACCGAATCGAAAGCCTTTTCAAAATCTATGAATCCCAAACATAATGGAAGTTCATATTCATTAGTCCTTTCCATAACTTCATTCAATGTTTGTATGTGGTCCATTGTGCTAAATCCACGACGAAATCCGGCTTGTTCCCTTCCCTGATTAAAATCCAAGTCTCGTTCAATACGATTCAAAATAACTTTGGTGAACATTTTGTATAGGACTGACAGTAAACTAATTGGTCTGTAGTTTTCGACGCGTTCTTTGTCCCCTTTCTTGTACAACAAAATGATAACGGCATTGTTCCAACTTCTGGGTATTTCTCTCTTCCTCAAGCACATCGAGAATAATTTAGCAACTTCCTCTTTCATCTTTTCACCTCCCCATTTAAACATCTCTGCTGTGAGTCCATCTTCTCCTGGTGATTTTCCGTTCTTCATCCCTCGAAGTACTTTATCCACTTCTTCTTTCATTACGTCTGGGACATCAACATCAATTTCTTCTGAATCTTCATTTCCTAGTTCTTCCTCGGAGTAGTACAATTCTGTGTAGAAATTTTGAAATATGTTTATAATTTCTTCCTTATTTCGTGTTACGGTCCCGTCTGGTCTCTTAACTGCAATTATTTGCTTTTTCCCTATCATGAGCTGCAGTTTGGCTTTCTTCAGGCTCTTGTTTTCCTCGATTGTATTTTTAACAAGATTTTCGTTATATCTTCGTACATCCTCTCTTATTTTCTTTCTTACGGTTTTATTTAGTTCTATATACTCAATCCTCTTTATGTAATTTTCCTCTTCTTTCATTTCCCTTCTTTTCTTCATCAAGAGCTTAGTTTCTTCTGAGATTTTGCTCTCTGTTCTCTTTCTGGTACCTGCTATCTCCTTGGCTGTTTTTCTTATTATCTCAGTCAATATTTTATTTCTGCTATCGATGTCTTCTTCATCCTCTAACTCTTCCAAGGCGCTGAATCTGTTGCTTAGTTCTATCTCGAATGTCTGTCTGTGTTTTCCAAGATTTTCCAGATCTAAAACTGACGGTTTTCCTCTGATAAGCTTCTTTCTCTCTAGTTTAGTATTTAGTTTCAGCTTACATCTCACCATCCTATGATCACTCGAGATTTTGAAACTGTTTAGAACAGACACGTCTTGCACAATTGCCCTGTTATTTGATAGAACGTAGTCTATTTCGTTTTTGGTCCCATTTGGGCCTTTCCATGTCCACTTCCTCTGGGGCGGTTTCTTGAAAAATGTATTGGAAATGAACAGTCTGTTGGCTTCTGAGAATTCCACTAATTTCTCTCCTCTCTTGTTTCTTTTGCCAAATCCAAAGTTTCCCACTTTCGTGTCACTGCTCAGCTTGGTTCCTACTTTCGCATTGAAGTCTCCCATTACAATTTTGTAATGCGATTTGCTACTATCCAAAATCTTCTGAATCTCCTCGTATAGGTCTTCGACTTCCTCCTCCGGGTGCGAGGTTGTTGGAGCGTACACTTGTATAATTTCCATACTGTATCTCTTGTTATATA